>CM060351.1:45322196-45474696 GCA_030545235.1 Helianthus tuberosus
GTTATACTCACCACATATAATCTGCCTCCCTGGCTATGCATGCGAGAGTCCACATTCATGTTGACCTTGTTGATTCCTGGCCCTAAATCACCGGGGAAAGACATGGACATTTTCCTTAGACTGTTAGTGGATGAGCTTAAGCAATTGTGGCAGACAGGTGTACGTACTAAAGACGCAGCAACAAACACATACTTCACAATGAAGGCGGCGTTGTTATGGACCATAAATGACTTTCCAGCCCATAGTAGTCTATCAGGTTGGAGCGGACAAGGCTACATGGCATGCCCAACTTGTAACCAAGACACTCCTTCAATACGTGTAACTGGTAAATGTGCTTATGTTGGTCATCGCCGGTTCTTAGATGCCAACCATCCTTGGAGAACAAGTCTCGACTTTAACGGGAGACCCGAGACACGAGACCCTCCGAGACAGTTTAGCCCAGCTGACATAGAAGCTCAACTCGGTCGTTTAATTAATCGTCTACCAGGCAAGCATCCAGATTTTGGAGGTGGGAGGATAACCCGGTCAGATTTCGAGTTGAACTGGTCCAAAAGAAGCATATTTTTTGACCTTGAGTATTGGTCTTCTCTGCAGCTGAAACATAACTTAGATGTAATGCATATAGAGAAAAACGTGTGCGACAGCTTGCTCGGTACTCTTCTAATGAACGATAAGAGCAAAGACACGCCAAATGCGCGGTCCGACTTGGAAAAACTAAACATTCGGCCGTCACAATGGCTGAAACAATCGGGTGGCAAGTTCTTAAGTCCCCACCCAAAGTACTCCTTCAAGTCCGATGATCGAAAACTTTTTTGTCAGTTTATAAAAAATGTTAAATTACCAGATGGGTTTGGATCTAATATCAGTAAGAGGGTGACAGATAACAATGCTAACATTACCGGGTTGAAATCTCATGACTGTCATATCCTCATGCAACGTTTGATACCGATTGGGGTTAGAGGGCTTTTGACTAAAGATACATCTACACCAATAGTAGATCTTTGTATGTTCTTTAAGCAACTTTGCTCTAGAACATTATCGGTGGATGATATGAAGAAAGCAAAGGATGACATTGTTACCATCTTATGCAAGTTAGAGATGATCTATCCACCTGCGTTTTTTGACATTATGGTTCATTTACTTGTGCATTTACCTGATGAAGTGATTGCGGGAGGTCCAGTAGCTTTTAGATGGATGTATCCATTTGAAAGGTACATGAAAAAACTAAAGAACTATGTCAAAAACCCGGCAAGGCCTGAAGGTTGTATAGCTGAATGTTATGTGTTTGAAGAAGCTCTAACATTTTGTTCAATGTACCTTAAAGATGTTCAGACTAAGTTCAATCGCCCAGATAGAAACGATGATGTCGTTGTTGAAAAAAGAAAGTTATGGTGTTTGAGTCCAAATGTCGTTATGTTGGCGCAAGAAAGGACAAATATCTATCATTCATCGAAAAAAGCAAGATGGAATGGTTTGTCCTCGAAAACTGCGCAGAAGTTAGGGAGTACATGAAGTGAGTGCTTCTATCTTTAACATTTCATAATCTGTTAATTGGTATTTCTCATTCCTTTCTTATATTTGTCATCAATGTAGTGAATTCAAACATACACATCCCCATGATGATCTTAAAACCAAATTTCCGGGATGGTTACTCCATAAGGTATAATACATATATAACACTCATTACTCTATGCTTTCTAGGTAATACATACATAACAAACATTATTACTCTATATTTGTTAGGTCCATTCGATGAAAACACAAAATTCTCCAGAATTCCACCCGGAGTTGTATGCTCTTTCAATTTGTGCGAAAATGACTGCTTACACTTACACTGCTTGCATAGTCAACGGTGTTAGGTTTAAGACACTTGAACGTGATGCAAAATGCGCAACGCAAAACTCTGGGGTGGAAGTGGTTGGAGAGAACGGTGTGAAATTTTATGGCCAATTAGAAGAAATTATTGAGTTGCGTTATACAAATGATTATTCCACTGTCCTATTTCGGTGCAAGTGGTTTGATACTCAAAGGGGTGTAAACCATGACAATAATATCACCAGTATAAGCACTGAACATGAATGGGACAAAGACGATCAACTCATATTTGCTTCGCAAGCCAAACAAGTGTTCTTCATCCAAGAAACGTCTCGAAACCAAAAAAATAAACATAGGTGGGTAGTCGAAAATGTTAATCATCGAAGAATTTGGGATCGGCCATTAAGTGATGACCGCGTCAATAAGGTTCAAAATGTTGGCAAACGCTTAGAAGATAGTGACGTTGTTGACAACAACTCTTCATCTGACTGTCCACTTGTCATTGACTTGACCCAATACTTTCAAATTGGATCTTCTCATGTTACTGCGGGTGAGCCTTCAATTGAAGTTGATCCCCCAATGGCCACTATCGATGAAGTGTTTGAAGTCGAGACTGATTGTGATGAGGTCGAGGCTGATTATGATGAGGATGATCCCGATTATGTGGAGTCTGATTAAAAGAAAAGTTATTGTAATTTATATTGATTTGTAATTGATAAACACTTGTTTGAAATATTTATTTGAATTTGAGTTACCGTTGTTGTACTTTCCCTTAATTTCTATTAGATACACATGCTGTAACATTTGTAACTTTATAGGGATTATGTTTTCGATATTGTTGATATTCGGTTATCTGATGGCTGATGTGGCCCCCTGGGGACATGGGGGTGACAGCGCTGGTGATCCACCGCTTCCTCCTGGTGGATTTCGTGGCACACACGAGACAGACGGTAAGTCTTTTACTAAATTATTTTGTAGTCCTTATATTTTTTATATTATAAATGTTGTTACTAATTATTTTTGTTTTAATTGCAGCGGTTCCCCCGAAGAGGGTTAGGGGGAAAGCAAAAAACGAGAAACTAAGGCGTCTGGTAAAAGCGGGGGGGGGGGCTGTATCGCTTACGTTTGACAGGCAGGTCACGTATACCCCTGTTGGTAAAATAAGAGATATGTTTTCACGGGAGGCCGGCCTGTTTATGTGGCGGTCCATCCCGTTCGATAAAATTGGATGGGATAACGTTGAACAACATTACAAGGATGCCCTCATGAACCACTTACGGGTAAATAAGTTATATGCATAAAATTTTATCAAATATTAAGCACATGCAAATCTAATTTATATATGATATTTTAACTTTTTTATTTAATTTGTAGGAAAATTTCAATTTTGATGAAGTGGAACGTGATATAGAGGCCAAAAACTTGACGGGTGGCATTAGGGCTGTGCTTATGAAGCGGTACTCTGACCGCAAGTACGATGCTAAAAAATTATTTAAGAGCAAGGGAGGTTACAAGGATCTTGAGAGTGCAAGGGCATTCCATCCCCCGGATATGCCCTATGATAACTGGTTGAGAACCATCGAAGGTTTCCGGGAAGAAAAATATATGAAAAGAAGCGAGGCCAACACACTAGTACGCGAGAAACAACAATTCCCATACCGTGGGGGGACATCGTCGTACGATAGCACCGCCTATAAAAATGTAATGTTTTATGTATGTGTGCGTGTGTGTAAGCTTTTGTTTATTTAATGTCTAATCTAAGTTTAATGTTAAACAGGATATGGATTGGGTACCTACGTATGCTAAAACCCACTCGGACAATCAAGGGAATTGGGTTGATCCGGTTGCTGAACAAAATTACGTAAGTATTTCTTTTAAGTATTATTTTCTATAACAAATATATATATATATATACACATATATATTTAATCATCTTCGTAAAATACAGCGGAACATACAACAGGCCACAAGTGAATGGAGCGGTGAGGGTCCGCCAATTGCCCCGTATCAGGAAGCGTTGGGTGAGCGGCGAGGATGGTACCGCGGGATGGGGCCTAAACCTTCTTCCAACACGTCCTCGCACTCGTCATCTAACATGTCGTCTTCGCAAGCTCGGACGCAAGAACCCCTTTCCGAGGTAAACTACGCAATTTATAAAATGACAAACGAAGGCATGTTTCCTTGTTAAATATATGTTGGTAGCGTTAATTAATATGCTAATATACGTTTTGCTATCTATTATTGTAGGATTTTGTTAACAGCTTGTTCCAAACTCCGTCATTTTTTAACCAACTTAACAATTATCTTGCTTCACAAGGAAAAGGAAAGTCAAAAGACTACGATTCTGACAACTTATTCGATAATGAATCCGACGATGAACCCAACGATAACGATGAGTGACTTGTTTTTAATGTATGATTTAGATTTAATTAAATGTTGTAGGATTATAATGTACGACTTAAACGTAGTTTTTAATTATATTACCTTTAGTATATGTTGATTATGTTCATGGCATATGCTTGCGTTGTTTGAAAATAGGCAGGTTTTGTTTTTCCGGCCGTAAAACTGGCTGGGCAGCTGTATATACAGCTGCTGTATTAAAAAAAACAGACTTTTAGCGGCGACATGTGTCGCCGCTATTGCCTTTCAACCTTTACCGACGAAGATTAATACCGGCGACACTTTTAGCGACGACATCTGTCGTCGCTAAAAGTGGTGGATCAATACCGGCGACAGATTACCTTTAGCGGCGACGACCGGTCAATAGCGTCCGAGCAATACCGGCGACGATTTACCGGCGACATGTCGCCACTAAAAGTCAATAGCGGCGACAAAAGTGGTCAATACCGGTGACACCTGTCGCCGCTAAAGGTGCCCTGTTCTTGTAGTGTTAATCTTACATGCATACACTCATATAATACTTTATTACACTTTGAATACCTAAATATGGGCTAAAATGCAAGTTTATGGCATAAAATAACCAAATTACAAAGTGCAGGGGCCAAAATGAAAAGTTTCAGAAAGTACTCCCTAGCGCCACGCGATAGAATCCCAGGATCCTCCAGCGACACGCCAGGGAAGTCAATCTGCCACAGCACGTTCCCAGCTCGCGGGTTGGTCCATTTTTTCACCTTTTTCATCTGCAATCACCACCTAACTCATTTAACTCTAACCTTAATCAACCCCGTTATAAATAGGAGCCTCCATACACTCCTAAACACTTTCCAAACACCAAATCCACTCTAAAAAATCCTTTAAATCTCTCAAGAATTTATGATTTTGGGCAGAATATCTTCGAAGTTCAAAGTGAGTTCTAACTCACTTTTACTACTTATTCTTTGACTTTTCTTGCTTCAAAACACTTGGAGAACATCAAGGTTTGTTACCCAATGTTCACTAAGATGTAACAATGTGGTAAAAATTCGATTTTGGTGTCCAATGTGGGTTTAATTTTCTGTTTTCACTAAACTTTATAGATGTTCATCTTTTAAGTTCATTTCTTGTGAAGAACTTGTACCCACCTTGTCCTCAATCCAAGTGGGACTTATGTGTGGTTGTTCTCCATGTTTTCCAAGAACCTCTAAAATTTCTATTTTAACAAGGTTTAGACAACCTACAAGTGTTGAGACCATCCAAGTTTACCATAGTTCATATGAAAGACTTGTGTTTTGGTAAAGGTGTGAACCATGGAAACCTTGGCTTTCCAAACTTGTTCCACCACCTCACTTGTTGTGGGTTTATTGACATTGACATTTGTCCTTGACTTATCTTTTGCTATCTTTTTACCATCTGAAATATGCAGATTATTGGCTCGAGGTTAATGAGGAATGATACTAACCGAAAAGAGATTATAAAAAATTTCTACCCTACAAGACACCACATCAAGCAAGTTCCTAAAAAACTTTATGCTCTCTTTTGTATTGAAAACCATCATTTGGTCTTAAGGTAAAAACACCTGATATGGTTGAAAGACAAGGTATTTTGAATGCACATGTTTCTAAGAAAGGGCCTCCTTTTGGAGAGGATGTTCATCTTGCTAATATTGCATCCATGACCACTGGTTTCACCAGGTAATTATAGAATAATTTGGTTTATAACACCAACATCAGAGAGAAATTTCATGTTGATTGTTAACACTTAAAAGTTTTTGATAATTTTATAATTTGGCATTCAGGCTGGACCTTGCCAAATTGGTAATGAAGCTGTTTTGTTGGGAGGGAGACAAAATAGAGTCGTTGTGGAGAAAATCGAGTTTATTGAAGCAATGGAGCGCTCCGTTGTTGTAAGTCTCATGTATCTATCACACCACCTATGGGTAAATGGGTCGATTTGGTTTGACTATCTCTAAAGGGTCAATTGAGTAAATATATTATTTTTCATCATATTATACACATTAATTGTTTTTAAGTTTCACGAAAGTGTTTGCCGGCTGGTCTACCTGAATCGTCCCATACTAAAAACCACACTTCCTAACCGGAAGGTGTTTTGGGTTGTCATCTTACCCATCCATTCTCACCTCTTCTCTATGCATTTGTGTTTTCTATGCACATCGCATGCTTTCGGCTATAAATATTATCAGTTAAGATATTTTTTATTCGGTTAATATGATTTGGATTGCGATATTGTTGTTAAATACTTGAATGTAACACTCATTTACGTCTTTTATCCACTCTATTTATGTTGTGTGGTAATATAACAGGGGACTAAAAGAGAAAACAACCAAGTTGCAAGTTAGTGAGAAAGCAACGGTTGCGCATCATGAAGCTTCTCATGCAGTAGTAGGCACTGCTGTTTCCAAACTTCTTGAGGACAGCCAAGGGCCGAGGTAAGATATATTAAGAATACTCTTCTGGTGTATAAGTGTATTTTTATGTATAAAACTTGATGTAAATGTAAATCATTAACAATGAGATGATATATACGATGATAAGTGACAACTCTATATAGTGTTTGGCATCAAATTGAAGGTGTTTATAGACCTATAGCTCATCTGTGGTTACAGTTCGCTTCATGGCAGTATCAATACTTTTACTTGTGCGTTGCAGCGTAACGCACGTCTGATTTTGGGTTTTTAACCTTGCTTACATTGTGAAATGGCATTCGATTACGGGTATGGTTGAGAGGTTTCATCGTTGTTTTACTTGCCTCCTATTCTACGTGTTGGTCGTTTTTTTATTTGGAGCAATTTTGAAAGTAAATAAGCACTATTGAGTGTTTGGATGAAGAAAAGTGTGTATCTGTACAAACTACCATTTTGACAGTAAAAGTATTTCATTATCATCATTTATAATGTCAAATGATAGCTATGTAAACCCAAGTATGAGACGAGGAGGATCAAACTATGCCTATGTCATTAGAAACAACATTTGGAAAAGATCTTATGGTATTCATCCTTCTTCATCCTTTCATGTAGAATCTACTAAACTAACTTGTATTATATTAATTATGATTTGGTAAATTCTATTGTAGGAGGTAGGATGGAGGACATATTCGAAGAACCAATTGTTGATATTGTCATTTTGGACACCAAAAATATGGTTTTGATGTTATGTGGAATTGATGACATTTAGTTTCACATCTTGATTTTCAGTTAGATTTCACTGAGCTTCGTTTTGTAGAGCTTCGTTTGAAATATATAAAGGCGATGTGACTATGGAACATTGATGTAACAAACACTTGAGTTTTTATTTAGTACGGTGCATATGAATGGATGTGTATCAAAATCTTTACTTTACGTTTTTATAATATCTGGTTGACAAAACATGTTATGTTGTGTAGGATCATGATTGTTCGCACATCAAAGGGTTACTGATCAACTTTCTTCACTCATTCGGGCCATCTTTACTAAAAGAATTCGTGTTGGAGTTCATTACGCCTATCATCAAGGCTACTAATAAGAAGACGAAGAAGGTTATATCATTCTATACAACGCCTGAATACGAGGCGTGGAAGGAAAATCTTGGACACAAAGCAAGAGAATATAAAATAAAGTACTATAAGGTTTGTTTATGCAAATACGATTAATTAATTAACTATACAAACCGGTTATCATTTTCGATTCTAAAATGTTCATTATGTTTTAGGGGTTGGGAACAAGTAACGGTAAAGAAGGTGCAGAATACTTCGTTGATCTCAAAAAGCATAAGAAAGATTTCGTTTGGGCTGATGGTGACGCAATCGAGCTCGCCTTTAGTAAAAAAAAGTTTAGAGCTAGAAAGAACTAGCTTCGTGCACTTCAAGCTGGTGCCTATTTCGATTCAAAGGAGAAACATATCTCGTATCGCGACTTCATCAACAAGGAACTCATTCTGTTTTCAATGGCCGATCTTGTATGTAATTTATTTTTCTATATTCTTTAAGCTTATAAATGTATAGAAAACAGGAACATTGTTTTACATGTCAGGGAAAGCTAATTGAAATACACTTTATGAAATCGGAAGAATAGCAGGTGCCAATATTCAAACATGTAAGATGTCACATTTCTCTGATGTCATCACAAGCAAAAACTAAATGTCCTTGCTAATTTATTTGGCAATTAAAGTACTTATTGCTTTTTGTGACTTTGTGTTTTATAATGTGTTGCAGATCTTCTTGAATAGGTAAAGTTGTGATTGTTTAGCTGTTTTTCCCTCATTCGTAATATTGGAATTTACAAGGCACTTACATGATCTTTTTATGATCAATCAAGAGTTGTTCAGTGCACAGAAGGTGAAAGGTCATATCATTCATTTTATCAGCTTTGTGTAGGAGCTCCACCTTCTCTTAGAGGTGACAATTACCACAAGAATATACTTTCGAAACTGCATTGGTTACTATAATTGTGAGTAATTATACGTGTTTATTAAATTCCCTAACAAATCCATGTTCAAGGTTCATAATGTCATACCCTTTTTCTTAGGAAAATTATTTTGCAAGCAGTGTGGGCAAACAATGAAAGTGATAGGAGGCTAATAAGGTACGAGGGTCAACATATGGACTTGACTTTGCTGCTTGTAGTTTTAGGGATTTTGGTTTCTACTAATGATTACCGCTTTCACCTTTTTGTAGTGTTGAAGTTTCACATGAGAAGGTATCGGCTTTTTACACAGGCCCGGGTATGGACTCTACGTTTATAGAGAAGTGGTAAGATCCTATGATTAAATAGGTTATTATTTGTATTGTTGCTGAAAAAAATCGTTGTTTAATAAAATGGGGTATGTAAAATTTCTAAAAACTACCCGTATTTTTACACGGGTTTTACATCTAGTATATTCAAACTGAGCAATGTATCATTTCCTTACAATCAGTCCCCAAGCTTACTTGTGAATTGTGACGTGTATATTTGACGTGAGGTCGAAGTCTCACTAAAAAATAATCCAAATACACTAAATAGATAGTGGTAAATGGGTATCAAACACAGGGAGTTTGTGGAAAATGTGTCTCCCAAGTAGTGTGCGAATTACTAAATTAAAACAAAAATGCAGGAAAGTAATATCAAGATTTTTTTTGTTTGGTTTATAAAGCTAAAGTTAAATCCCAAATCACTAGCAAGTTTGTAAACAAGTAAGAGAAAGAGTGATCCTCCCGATTTTCAGGTTTTATATGACAACCAGTGTTAATGTTCAACTGGAAATAACCACATAGACGTGGCTCGTGTGTATGCAATTGTTTGTGATAAAAGGGGACCAAGTACTCGGATTCATAGAACACGTGTTTGCAATTGTTTGTGATAAAAGGGGACCAAGTACTCGGATTTATAGAACACGAGGTTGTCACCCGATGATCAATTAACATATCCAACCCTAATCTCTCCCACTATATCTCGATTGCCAACGACACCAAGAACATATAGTTTAGAAATAAGATTAAACAACATTAACAAACTATAAACAATCACACCAACACCATAATAATACTAAACATAAAATGCATTGATTACTATTCTAGAAATACATGAACATAGCATAATTGTTACAAGAAAACCTTACATCCGGGAATAACACAAAGAAAACTAGCCGCTCATCGTTTGGTGAATCATCATAACTTCTAATCCATTGTTCATAAAGATCAAAGATGAAATAGCAATGATTAAACACCAAAATAATGTTTTGGAACCTAATTTTCGCCTCATAGAAGTTCTTAAACGATTGTAGTGAAAAAGATATCCAAGAGTCCCCCTCTACCAACAACTTTAAAGAAAACCAACATTCAGCGTCTGCCTCCACCGTAAGCTACGGTGGCTACCGTTGCTTACGGTGGCCTTTAATTTGCTACGGTAGCATCCCACTGATCTACGGCAACCCATATGGTAAACAAACCTACCGTAGCTTACGGTGGATGCCGTAAGCTACAGTAGAGCCCAGACTTGTTTTCTTGCTTCCTTTGCTTCCACTTCCATTTTCTTCATACTTTCTTTTCCTCTAGTCTTTTCGGCATCTTTTATACCTGACATGACAAATATACTATAGTCATCTAACTCCTTAAAATAATGCAATTAAACATACGATTTTTATACCATTTACATCATTTAAGGGTTGTTCTACAGACCACCCATCAATATTATCCTAGGATCAATCTATACGCCTTAAGTTACATATATAACATGCATTCCTCAAAGCAAAACATATAAAATGCATTCCTCAAAACAAAACATATAAAAGAGGGGACACGCGCCTCAAAAATATGACAAAATGTCGAATCAAAAAGAAAGAAAGAAAAAACATTTCAAGACATAATAACATTCAGAAATGAAAACTCATACTAAACATTTATACACGTCATAGTCAAACGGTCATATAAAAATACTATGGTCATTTGCATCATAAAAGTATAATAATAGGTTATTAGTACCTTAGTAACGAACATAAAAATTACAATAAATCCTTGAATTAAGTAGAATGTTGAGAACCTTGATGTAATGGAATGTCAACAATTCATTGTTGATTGAGATGATTAAGATATTAAATTAAGTTAGAGATAAATGTAAACGATGATTTTAGAGCAGGGTTCAAGACATATACGTTTCAAAGAGGGTGACTCTCCCAGCATTATAATTTCATTTGTATAGGCCATGTATTGTGGGCGCGGAGGGGATGCCATGTTACCGGACACAAGTGTTAAACACCAACATGATGTGGCATGACCGTGGGTCAGAGGCATGACCGTGAGAGCTGGTTGGTGAACGATCAACTACTAGGGGTGCAGGCGCTAGGTGGCGTAGTTCACCAAAGTCTCTGTGTTTGGTTCTGTGCCTAAATGACGCCAACATAACACATTTTTTTCTTCATATTTCACATTAACCACAATACATATATTCGTAAAGTATCAAATTATTTCCAAGGGTGTGTTAGAAAAAACTAACCCCCACCCCTTCCTTCCCTTCTTTGTCCATTTTTTTTTTTGAACGACCGTTCTTTGTCCATCTATTTTCTCTCATACTTTCATTTAAGTAGAAATAATTTAAGTCATTTAATTAATTATTTTATAATGTTTATAAGTCCACGATTTAGACTCTAATGGTAACCTTTTTCTAATGTATTTATTTATTTAATTTTAACAAATGTGTCTCTTATTTATTTATGATTAGAACCATAAACGAACCGAACGTTCAGCGAACAGTTCCTGAATCGCTCGGCAGTAAGTTTGTTTATGTTCGTTCGATTAGCTTAATGAACGAATACGAACAAAAAATTTGTTCGGTTAGCTTAGTGAACGAACACGAAAAAAGGTATCGTTCGTTCGACTGCGTTCATGAAAGTTCGGTAATATGTTTTGTTACGTTCATTCATGTTCGTTTGATTATATTAAAAAATAATAAATAATAAACCTTTTATCTAAATATATTGAAAACTTAAAACTCTATTTTTCCTAAGTTAGCTAAAATTTGGAACTCCCCCCAATTGTGGCCTAGTGGTAGGAGACTTGGGTTTTCCAATGGAGACTTAAGTTCAATTCCCACTTGTGTTATATTGGGGTGGATATTGGGCAATGATGGTGACAAACCCACCGAGGGGGGTTCGATCTTGAGCCGCACCCCGGTTTTCATCCGGCTGTTACTTCAGCGAGGCTTCTCGTGTGGAGGCAGTACGGTTTCCGGGGGAACGCCGTAACCAAGTCTGGCCAACCCAGCGCGGGCCCGGTTAAGACAACGTAAGTCTGGGCAGACTTGGCTAGGGTCGCCAATTAGGCGGTGTGACATTGGGTCACTCAAAAAGAAAGTCACCGTTCAAAAAAAAAAAAAAGCTAAAATTTGGACATTGAAAACATTTTCGGGATATTTATGTCGAAGTTAGTTAAACATTGAATAAGTATGTCTAAGAAATTATGGATAATTATGTCTATGTTAGTTAAACTTGATTCATCGTTTGGTGGTTGTTGTCAGAGGGGCGGATCGAGTGCCACTCCAACGTGGGCGGCCGCCTCCCTTAAAATTTTGGTTTTTAGTGTTGAATTTACTTGAAAATCCTGAGCGCCCCCCATGAATATTTGGCATCGCACCCCTTGGAAGAGCGAATCGTTGAAGAAATGATTATCAGAACTAAAAGAAAAAATGATAACAATGGTAATCTGACTTTGAAGAAATGATTATCAGAACTGAAGAAAAAATGATAACAGTGTTAAGGGTATACGGGGCACTCTCGGGGAGGGGGATCGGTGACCCAATTTACCGCTCGGGAACACCGCCGCCATCGGTGCGGGGAGGGGGTGCGGGGAGAGGGATTGGGGAGGTTTCACCGAAGAAGGAGAGAGGAGATGGTGGGGCCACCCTCATTTTCAACCAATCAATTATTTTCCTTTTTTTTTAATAAAAAAACAAGTCACCTAAGAGGGGAGTGCCGCCATCAAATTGGGGTGTGAGGGGAGTTTAAGAGGGGAGTTGACGTGGCATAACCTGATTGGGTGTGCGTAAGAGAGGGGCACTCCCCTTACCCTAATCTAAATATTTCCGACAGTTCAAGGTTGAAGACTTGCAGCAATTGACAATTGTTGAAGATGAGTACTAGATAAGGGTAATCTGGTAATTAGACAAAACCACTAGACTAATTTAAAACTTAAAAGTACATCACGTGTGTTTGTTTAAAATTTTCCCTTTTTTCATTACTTTCTCTTTTTTGGAAATTGGCAATTAGCGTAGAGACCATTTGTTAAATACTGTAATTTAATTAAAGATCCATTCCTAATTTCTTATGTAATGTACATCATAACTACTAGTAAAAAAAATAGAGTGACATTACCAACTATACTAATCTTATTTAATATTTTGTGTTTTTTTATTTTACTCGAAATTTCAAAAACACTAAATAAGAATTTAAATTATGAAAAGATGAGATTGCTCGTTAAAATAGTAACTAACAGATGCAAGCAAATGTAAAAGATCTTCAAATAAAATTTCTAGTTTTGCCACCGGATATAATGGCTTTCAAAAAATGAAAACCAGGAGAAAGCGATTATATAGATATTGTATTTCTATTTAATGAAGATTTACATATATTTATAATATTCTGAAATTTAATGTAGTTTTATCTTTTGTTACGTGACCCGACTTGTTTCGACCCAACTCAAATCGGACTGAGATGTTTTTTAGTATTTAGCATAAACGACTAACCCTTAAATTTCTGCCCCCGATGAAAAGAATTTCTGGGTCCGCCACTAGTTGTTGTACACTTGTTGTGTTATAATTTATAATTTGATGGTTGTATTTAACAACTTATGTCCAATGTTTAAGGTTAACAATATTTTCACTTTTTATTTTCAAGTTAAATGTTCGTTTACGTTCGTTTTTATTCGTTTGCGTTTGTTTATGTTTGAGACCAGTGTTCACGAACTGTTCGCGAACAACTGAATTTCCTTAACAAACGAACACGGACAAAAACTTATATTTGGTATGCGTTCATGAACCATTCGCGAACATGCTAATTTCCTTAACGAAAGAACACGAATATGGCCGTGTGTTCGTGTTCGTTCGGTTCGATTTTGTGTAAATAATCTAGCACTTAAAAGTAATATTACAAATATTATGTTCAACTTGCTACAACATTAGTCTTTCAATAATTATTTATACTTATTTTTTCCCGAAGATCATGGTGTTACATGATATGTGCATCTGAAGACAAAACATGGTCGTTTCTGGACAACCCACCTCATCAAAGGAAATGAGCTAATTATAAATTCATGTGAATCAGCTGGATATATATAAAAACATAAGGAAATAGCAAAAGGTTATGTTTGAACTAAAAGGGTTTGACTTTTTAGAGTTCAATTATTGTTTTGAAAACATGAAAAGTTCCAATCAGGACCAGTTACATTGTAAGCTAAGGGTTGTCAAAGGTTGAACGGGCCAGTTTTTGTGTTTTCCGATTAAATTTCGCGAAAAGATTATCTTATTCATATGAAATTTCCGAATTAGAAATAACAATTGTGTTGGTATCTTGAACTAAAAAGGTTTGAACCTTTTAATGTTTAATCAATGTTTTGAAAACATGGCAAGATTCAACCAAACCAATTATTAAGAGATAAGAGGGTAATTTACTCGCAATATGCGTGTTACCATCGAAGACCTAATTGTTACGAAAATGCATGTCATGAAATTATAACTACGATTAACTTGTAAGTCGCAACCTACTCGAATTAGCTCATTGAATGTTTAAACAACAATTTCACGCCCGAACTTAGTTCTTCATTAGATATCAGTGACTCATTTAATAAACAACCTAAGATTTGAATTTTATACATCAAGTTTGATATATTAGACTTGTGAGCCTAATGCCTTCTGTTTATACAACTTAATTTCTTCAAAATGAAAATATATATTTAGAATATAGTTACTATTACGGATAAGGGGTAAGATCAAATAAAAAGTTTATTTTGCCAAAGTAGGATGAGAAGAAATTTTAACCATTAATTTTTCAAATCAATGGTTAAGATGAAAGTGTAGGAAAAAGGAGGAGTGCAAGGGTATCTTGGGAAAATCCTATTTATGGACTTTCTCTCTCCACATGCAAGGCACATGCATATTCCACCCCCATTTTCAAACGTTCATAACTTTTTTATACGATATTATTTTTTCATAAAAATTTCATCGTAAAATCGAGCATCTTTTTATCTTTAATTTGAGTACCATATTGCTATATAAAATATGAAGACTAAAAAAACCCACTAAAATGTGTTGTATTTCTATGTTTTATAACATTTTTGTGCTTGATTTTTGTTCTATATTTTTATGCTAAATTTTGTGCTGAATTTTTTTGTCTTAAATTTTTTTTTTTTCCTCAATTTTTTTGTGCTGGATTTTTTTGTACTACATTTTTTTGCTGAATTTTGTCGTGCTATATTTTTTTTGTACTAGATTTTTTTGTGCTATATTTTTTTGTACTACATTTTTTGTGCTATATTTTTTTGTACTACATTTTTTGTGCTAGATTTTTTGTGCTAGATTTTTTTGTACTAGATTTTTTTTTTGTATTTCTAAAAAACAAAATGGGTGCTACATGTCATTTTTACTCCTATTTATAAGGACCAAAATGCCCTTCATTCCTACTTATTAGGAGTGCCACATGTCATCATCACAATCATTCTTAAGCTACTTAGGCAAAATCCACTTTTTAGTGGATCCTTTCCCTTACGGATAAATTATGATTAAATAAGTCAACTACTATATATAGAGAGAGATAGAACAATGATAAAAGAATGTAAACGGACTAATTATTAAATAAATAATAAGCGAATCGAGTTGAGACAAGTTCGGATTTTAAAAACTATTCTCTAGCTAAAGAAAAGAGTTAATTACGTAGTTAGTCCCTGTGGTTTACACTAAATAACAAGCTAAGGTACTAAGAGTTTAAAATAACAATCTAGGGTACTAACTTTTAATTTTTTAACAAAGTAAGGTATTAACGTTAGATGGCTGTTAAATGCTAACCCTGACACCCTCACGTGCCATAAACGTGAGGGTAAAGATGTCATTTAATGCTAAGGCCTCTAGCTTTTAATTAAACTCTGCTTCATTCTTCAACCATCAGTCTATTATCTTCACCCCTATACTCTGTAATCCCAATCGAAGAAACTAGGGTTTGAGCAATGGATCTTCTGAGACAAGAAGATGAACCATTTGACTACGTTGCCAAATACGGTAAGTCGCCTACTCAATGATGCTTTATTGGATGCTATTGACAATGGATTTGCATAATTCTCATGTTCTAAAAAACGATCAATGTTGATTTCAGGTACCCAAACAGGATTATTTTCTCTGAAGATACACTACAATGGGCAATTTGGAATCAAAAATCAAAATCTTTGCTACATAACTGGTAAGGCAATCTATGTTGATTTCATGGACACGGACATGTTGTGTATCCATGATGTCAACGACGCTATGAGCTTGTTAGGGTTTTCACAAGATAAAGTTCATCATTTTTATTATGTGGTTCCTGGGAGTGAGATACATACTGGTCTTATGTCTTTAAGCACTGATGATGATGTACGAGGCATGAGTGAATATGTGCTACAAGGTTCCAAAGTTATAAGTCTATATGTAGAGCATGGTTTAGGCATAGCAACTGAATATGTGACAGTCAATTCTGGTAATGTAGATGACCCTAAGAATGCACAAGTAGATGAAGAGGTGACAGTCAATGCTGGTAATGTAGATGACCCTAAGAATGCACAAGTAGATGAAGATGTAACAGTGAATGTAGACTTTGATATGAATGATGTTAAAAATAGGACTGAGAAGTTTAGTAAAGAAGATGTTGAGAATATCCTAGGACAGACTGTTGATGCTTCTTTTAATGAGTTGTTTAGTGATGTTTTAAAACCTTATGCAAGGCCAGCTGAACATAATGAAAAGGCTAATGAGACTGAAAAAGCTAATGAGACTGAAAAGGCTAAACAGACTGAAAAGGCAAAACAAAGTGAAAAGGTTGAACATGATAATGAGGATAGTGGTGATGAGGACATTGTCGATGAGGAAAATGAGGTGTTTGAGGTAGAAGTTGATATGAGTCAGTTTAATGACAAGTTCCAGGCTAAGCATCAGATGAACAATGAAAAAGAAAATGATAATGCTACTGAAACAAATGTGGATGATACTGAACATGATCCCTTAGAAGAAGAATATCTTAGCAATGATTCCCTTGGCACATCTGAATCTGAAGGAGAAGTTACCATTGAAAAGCATAGGAAAAAAGCATTTAGGAGGATTAGGAAACAGCAAGAAGCTAGTAAGGAAAAATGTGCATTTTATGTAGGTCAAACATTTGGTGATAATTCACAGGTGAAGACCCTCATCAGAAGACATGCAATAGAAACAAGAAGAGAGATTATTTTCTATAGGAATGATCAGGAAAGGATAAGGGCCCAATGCAAAGGCAGAATTCCTGATTTTGAAAGGGCCCAAGAAAAAGAAGGCCCAAGTGAAAGTCAAAAAGATGGCCCAACTGAAAGTCAAAAAGATGGGGGTAGGTTAACAAAAGAAAACCCTAATAAATGTCCTTGGGTTGTGTACGTGGCTAAGCTTAAAGATGAACCTACCTGGGTGGTTAAAACCTATAACCCACAACATAAGTGTTTTCAAACAAGAACTTCAAGGCACTTCACATCTGAATGGATATCCAAGGAGATTATGTTGGATATTGAATCAAACCCCAAGATCCCAATAAAATCCATCAAGGATCAGTTGCAGAGGAAATTCATGATGGAAGTTTCAACAATGAAGGAATTTAGGGCCAAAGATATGGCTGCAAAGCATGTGATTGGTGATTACACAAAGCAATACAGGCTGCTAAGAGATTATGGCCTTGAACTACAGAGAACAAACCCTAACACAACTTTTAAAATTGACCTTGAACCATCCAGTATTGATGCTTCTTCAAATAACAGGGTTTTCAGAAGGGTGTACATCTGTCTTGGTCCATTGAAGGAGGGATTTAAGGCTTGCAAATGAGAAATCCTTGGTTTGGATGGAGCTTTTATGAAGGGGCCATTCCCTGGTCAACTGTTAACTGCTGTGGCTATGGATCCCAATAATGGGATCTACCCACTGGCATATGCTATAGCTGAGGCAGAGTCAAAAGATTCCTGGACATGGTTCTTGGATCTTTTAAGGGATGATCTTGAATTACCTGTGAATGCCAATTTCACTTTCATCTCAGATAGGCAGAAAGGAATCATCCCAGCCATTGCTGCTGTCTTCCCTAGTGCAGAACACATATATTGTGTTAGACACATTCATCAGAATTTCAGGTTACAATGGAGGGGAAAGGCATACAAGGACATGTTGTGGGCCATAGCTACGGCCACTACAGTTCAGCAGTTCCAAGACAAAATGGAGGAAATGAGATTGATGAACCCTGATGCTCATCACTATCTAAGCCAGATTCCAGCAGTTCATTGGACAATAAGTCACTTTTCAGGTATAATATTTACTGTAATTCAATTCTTTAATCACTATTGTAATTCAATTGTTAAGTGGTATTGAACATGTTAACAGGTAGGGCTAAGACTGAGGTGTTGTTAAATAATTTGTGTGAGGTGTTTAATGCAAGATTGGTGGATGGTATGTATGATTACTGAATTTGTGTTATTATATTTATGTTATTGTATATGTGTTTAATTAATTTATGTGATTATATTTGATTATGTTAACAGGCAGGGATAAGCCCATTATCAGTGCTCTTGAATATGTTAGAGAGTATTGCATGAAAAGGATTGTCAATGTGCTGAAGGTTATTGCTAAGACTGATGGTGTGTTGACTCCAAAAGCTGCTGAGCATTTTGAGCTTGTCAAAAAACATGCTGCCAATTTAATTGTGCAGTGGAATGGTGGTGCTAAGTATCAAGTTAGTTGTTATTTGGGTGAAAGATATGGAGAACAGTTTGTTGTGGATGTCATTGAGAGGACCTGCACATGCAGGAAATGGGAAATAAGGGGCATGCCTTATACACATGTTGTTGCCACCAACTGGGATATGGCTACAAATGGTTTGAAGGTATTGTCATTACTGCAACTGAGGTGGCTGCAAATGCTTTAAAGTTAATGTCTTTTTTTTGTTTGCACAGGTTGACATACCAGAGAGATGGGTGGATGAGTGCTATTGGTTGTCTACATGGAAGAAGGTATACTCTTCAAAAATAGGCCCAATCAATGGAAGAAGCATGTGGCCTAGGGCACGTTGTAGTACAAAACTCCTTGAACCATTGTACCACAAACCTGTTGGCAGACCAAGAAAGATGAGAAGAAATGATGAAATGGAGAAGGAAGATAGCATGGTTAAAGATGGCAAGTTGAGTAGGAAATGGAAGACAGCGACATGTGGAAGCTGTGGAGGAAAAGGTCACAATAAAAGAAGGTGCACCGGACAAGGCTCAACTGCTGCTCAATCTAGTTAAATAGGATGTTTGGGATATGGTTTCTGTAAAACTACTGTCTTTTGATGTTATTAGGCTGCTAAAACTTTTGGTTATGCTTTTTGATGTTATTAGGATGTTTGGGATATGGTTTTTGTAAAACTGCTATCTTTTGATGTTATGGTCAGGTTTTATCTTATGGTCAGGTTTGTCTTATGGTTGCAAATTGGTCTTGTCAGTATTACTTGTCAGGTTTTGAATGCATATTATGGTCAATTTGCCTTGTCAGTATTACTTGTCAGGTTTTAAAGGCATATTATGGTCAGTTAGACTTGTGATTTCATAACAAACAAAACACAGCTTCATTATAAACAAAAAACACTTCATTACAAACAAAACACACTTCATTAAAAACAAAACACTGCCTTCACATTTCATTACTGGATTAACATTATGAAGGCTTCAAAAGAAGACTGATCAAAACAACTACAAGGATTAACACTAAAAGGCCAACAAGTATACACCAACTCATCACTGATGCAGCATCCTTTCTTCTAATTTCATGCTTCAATTCTTCAAATCTGACTTCAATGCTCGAACTGTGATTTGGGGGTTTATGAAACCCTAACTCTGGGGATGGAGGAGAGTTAATAGGAGGATCAATCCACACAAAGAACTTACATTTTGATCTCTAAAAATAAAAAAATTCAGTGAATAAACGAATTAGGTGATAAGGATTCAAATACTTACCATTTGTGGGCATGTATAAAATCTCCGTTCAGGGTTTTTGGAGGTCTTCGATGTCTTCATCAATGCTGCTCTACCACACTTGCACATCACCATCTTGATCGTCTTCTAATTTTGAAGGCATTGACGGCTGCTTCTTCTAATTAGGGTTTCAGATGAGGAAAGGGGGGAAAGAACATGTAGGGTTATAAATTGGGAGGGAAACCAGACATTAGCATTAAATGACATATTTACCCTTACCTTTATGGCAGGTGAGGGTGTCAGGGTTAGCATTTAACAGCCATCTAACGTTAATACCTTACTTTGTTAAAAAATTAAAAGTTAGTACCCTAGATTGTTATTTTAAACTCTTAGTACCTTAGCTTGTTATTTAGTGTAAACCACAGGGACTAACTACGTAATTAACTCTAAAGAAAAAGATCTCAAAACAAACATGTCTTAGAAAAAAGTTTTAAACTAACCAAAACCGGATGTCTTTATACCTCTACTGATCATTGTAAATTATTTTTATTTTTTTGCTTAATAATAACATAATTATAATTATTCATATTACAGGTCAATAAGATAAGATTTGTTGCCATTTGATTGATTCATTGCACATGACCTTAGTTACTATTAATTTAGTGAAATGAGTTGTCTATATAACTGCGGGACCTTGAAGACAATAAAGAAAAGAAAAAGAAAAAAAAAACAGTTGATCTATCTTTAGACTGCGGGGTGTGGGTTTGGGTTTGGGTCGTCGGAAGCCGACCAACGCCGTTTAGCCACACCAGGCCAGCGTAGGTAACGGCGTTGCCCCGCTGGCGTGGCTATAAAGACTGGTGTGGGGCGGGTTGAGGAGATGATGTGGATGACTGAGATTGGATTGGAAAAGTCGACCGTTTGGGGTAGCCGTTGGGTAACGGCTATATTAAAAAAATATATATTTCTTTTTCAAACTTATAAATACTCACCTATTTTTTTAAACTTTTACCACTTCTCTACTTTTCACCTTTTTCAATCTATATTTTTTATAAATTCAAGAGTAAAATGCAATTTGCGTCCCTGTGGTATGTCCCAAACATCAACCTGAGCCCCTAAATTCATTTTTTGGTTTTTTGAGCCCCTGACTTTATTAATTCATAACACTCTGAGTCCTTCTGTCAAGATGCCGTTTGTTTGACTGTTTGACTATTGTTAAATGTCCAATATACCCTTAATGACCTTACACATATAATCCCTTATCCCCTAAATTGATCAAACTCATTCATAAGACCACTGGTCTGATACGAACCCTAACCCCAATTCCCAAATCGATCGATCCAGTCTTAAACTCTCCTTAAACGATTGTGAAGATGTCTCAAAAATCAGCTTCAAGCTCCAACAAGAAATCTGCTGGCGGGGAACCTTCTCAATTCCTGTGTTCTTGTGGTGCACCTACTTGGTACAAGGTATCAAAGACGGAAGCTAACCCAAATCGACGCTTCTTATGCTGTGTAAGTTAAAATTATAGAAGAAAGATTGAAGTTAATTATATGGCTATTTCCTAATTGATGTGTTTTTACAGAAGAAAGATTGTGGATTTATAAGGTGGGCTGATACACCTTCATCTCTACCTTCAAATGCATGCTCTGCTTGTGAGAAGGTAATACCCGCATTGTTAAGGAGCATGGAAAAGAAAGAGGATTTGGCAATTAAGAAAGCTAACGAAGTGATGTTTTTGAAGATGTGTTTATTGTTTAGTTGGTTAATGATTGTGGTTGTTTATGTGTATTTTTAGTTTAATGTAAGAGTCTCTTAATGTAATGAATTTTGGTTAATGTATGAATTAACATTGAACAAGTTTTTGTTAGTATCAGTTTAATGCTATGAATTATGCCGTTGATGTGTAAAATAACGAATTGGTTGAGGAAGTGGCTGACAATGACTTGGACTTGGTGTCGTCTGTGCTTAAGGAGGAGTGGTTTGATGACTATGATGTTGTGATAGAAGTGTTGACAGCAGAGTATGAAGCATCTCTTCCAGATCCAGCAGCGGACTACGACTCAGAAGAGTTGGAAAGGGATAGGTGGGAATGTGCAGTTCAACCACCGGAGGATGATTGGTACCATGATCCGTACCCGGGGGAGCATTCTTCTGACTCCGAATGGTCAAATGATGATGCTCATTGGAAGTAGATTGTTAGGGTTTTAAATGTTTGTATTGACCGATTGGATGAGACTCAATGTGTTTGATACGTTTAATGAAATTTAGTTATGGTTGAGACTCAATGTGTAATTGTGTATGATACATTAACATAAACTGCAGCTGCATTACAAACATAAACTGCATAACATAAACTGCAGCTGCATTACAAACATAAACTGCAGTTACAAACATAAACTGCATAACATAAACTGCAGCTGCATTACAAACATAAACTGCAGTTACAAAACATAAACTACATAACATAAACTGCATAGTTGAAGTGCATAAACTGCACTACATAAACAGGTTAAACCATACATAAACAAGTCTTAAACCATAAACTGCACTACATAAACTGGTTAAACAAACATAAACTGCATAGTTGAAGTGCATAAACTAAGCTTCACTCTGACTTGGTGCACCTTGTGATACAGTTTGAGATTCTTGAACATTCTCCCCTCATTGGCCCTTGCATGTCCTACTGTTGTGACCCAAGGTTCCACACTTGCTACACTTGCCCTTCCTGGTTTTGTTTTCTCCACCTGCAACTTGATCCTCACTTGGTGCATGTACAACATTCTCCCCACCCTGCCCCTTGCATGTCCTACTGTTGTGTCCCAAATTTCCACACTTGCTGCACTTGGTTGTATTGCCCTTCCTGGTCATTTTTCCCTCACTATCAAAATGAGCTTCAACTTCAGCCTCACCAACTGATTTCTTTCTCTTCTTTTGTGGCCTCCCAACCTGCTTATGGTGTTTGGGAGGCAGAAGTTTGGTGGGATATTGTGAGGGTATCCAATTCTCAGGCCCGGGAATTGGATTAATTACATTCTCATAAACCTTCTTCCAAGTGGATAACCAATACACTTCATCAACCAATTCTTCGGGCACCCCTCTCCTAATATCATTCATGGCCATATCATTGATAGCAGCCACTGCATGTTTACATGGCATGCTAGTTAAATCCCACTTTCTGCAGGTGCATGTTCTATCCTTCATATTAACAACACACTGGGATCTTGAGCT
Organism: Helianthus tuberosus; assembly: GCA_030545235.1. Lineage (NCBI taxonomy): Eukaryota > Viridiplantae > Streptophyta > Magnoliopsida > Asterales > Asteraceae > Helianthus > Helianthus tuberosus. The sequence continues at coordinate 45,345,273 of CM060351.1, forward strand.
ATTCACCTACACAAAATCAGTATCCAACATTGAGTTACTCACCTACTAAAGGGTCTTATTTGGTCAAACTGCAATACACATACCTGGTACTGTACCAACATTATCTGGTAAAGCCAGGCTCATTGCAGTTGAATCCTTGATTCTAGAGTCTCCTATTTCAACATACAAATCTACTAACTTGCAACCTTTTCTAAGTTGGTCATACACATAATCTAACTCATCATCATCAGTAAAGTGTCTAAGACCAAAATCCAAACACACATTAGGATCTTTAACAAAAAAATTGAACACATCATCTATAGAGTAACCTATATCTTCCAGCATTTCACGAAGAACAGTAACACTTAAATTTTCAAACTCAACCCAGTCAATGTAACTAACCTTACCGTTGACATACTCCCTTCCTGGATAATCAGTAAACTCACCTCCATGGTTAATCTTTAGAGAAGATAGTCTGGGTTCATTCCCTGTTAACACAAATGATCAAAACATCAGGACTCAAACATCAGATAATATTCAACTTACCGAAAACAAACTATAGCCCTGAGGAAGAAGACACAATCAACTTACCATATATATCTTCAGGATCGTAGTATTCACCTTGAGGACGAAGTCGCCATGTGAACACCATCGATTTGGGTTTCTCTCTTGCACAATCAACTGTCTATGTGTTTTGGTGGGAGTAAATTAGGGCTTAATAGTGATTTTTGGGGTTTTTAGAAGGTAAATAAATAAAAAAGACGGTCTTACCCCTGGCTCAAACAGTCAAACAAACGGCAGCTTGACAAAAGGACGCATACTGTTATGAATTAATAAAGTCAGGGGCTCAAAAAACCAAAAAATGAATTTAGGGGCTCAGGTTGATGTTTGGGACAGACCACAGGGACGCAAAAAGCATTTTACTCTAAATTCAACCCATAATCCTTTACAATGTATCCATTTAACCGAAACCTTAACGGAGCAGAATTGGCAACGACGTTGGAGATGAAAAAAGAGATCTTGCAAAAATATAACATGGATAATTGATGAAGTTTTTATTATTATTTTTTTAATGTACTTGTTTTTTTCAGTTTTATGTTGTTTTTTTAGTTAGTTTGTTAATTTAATTAAAATGAAATTTTAATTAGTTAAAAAAATAGCAGTGCCACATGTCCACCCACGCCAGCTAGCCCATATTCATATGAAAAAATTATTAACGTTTTAAAAAAGAGGGGATTGGAGGAGAGAGAAACTACTAACTTGAATGGACTAGAATATCCCAGTGCCTCTATTCAATCTCACCCATTTAATTTTAGTCGTTGATTATTTAATAGATAGTTAATATTATATTTCCTATCATTCCTACATAAAACATACTTACTATTATATCCTGATTCTTAGGCTAAATGGTGTGAGGGTAATGGTTGGAACATGATTCGTCACATAGGAACATGAATGGAAGGCTACACTACCCTCTTGTTTGATCCACCCTGGTTTGTATGGATTAAACCATGACAACCATGGTCCTCCTTACCATTTTTCAAGAAATCATTTTTTTTTCTTTATACAAAGATAAATTAAAATAAATAAGGGGCTAGTGGTTTGGGTTATGACCACACCCTTAGGGTAGTGGTTTTTGATGATGGATTAAAGGTGGGTAACATGACACTGATGTGAAGGGTTATGATCATACCCTATAGCTTAATATTTAAATAAATATTTTTACCTGTTTTTCATTTATTATATATTTAGAAGCGTGTATGTTTGAATCTTATCTTGTATTTATTTGTGTGTTATTATCATGTACATTATTAACACGTGAATATTATGGATATTGTTTTTTCCTTTGAATTTAGCATTTAAGAGTTTTATATTTCAAGCACACAACTATCGTGTTTCAAGTGCCTTTCCAAAAAGGAACATTGCATGTATGGTTTACTCTATGTGCATACGTGTCATATTCTTCTTCGTTTGGATGTATGTGAATTTTTTTATTTAATGTGATACTAGTGTTAATACCCGTAAATTTTACGGTGTTGAGAAATGATATGTTTCTTACTTTTAGAAAAGAAATACGTTTATACTGATCATAAAGAAACTATACGAATGGACTTATCATGGGAATCTGAGGTTGAAGATTAAAATACAACGAAATATCGTACTATAGATGTAACAAAACCCAAAAGATAAGTAAATGAAGGGAATACTTTTTTCTGGTTTGAAATATAAATTGAAAACATATTAATCTAATACTTCTACTTGCTGGAGCTTCGTAACCAATAACCTCGAATTCGTTTTTGACCAATTGAAAAAACAATCATCACCTAAGGAAATATGTTCGGCTTCAGTTATATCATGTCATCCAACAATGTCGTACCTAACGTAAACAAAATATATGAAAAAAAATTATTAGTAATATATTGAAATACGTTAAAAAATAAAGTAATATAAAAGTAATCAATAACATGAGAAATCGATTGACAAACCTTGTTTGACCATCACTATTCTCTGTACGAAACCCAATTATTTCCTTCAACAACTTTGATCTTTATTTCAGAAAACTCATCTAAACCACCTAAGTCAGTAATTAATTCCCGTGAACTTCACGGGACATAACAAATAATATTGATGAAAATATAGATTGTCTATGTCTAACCTTAAATAACATTTAAGTTTATTTTATTCAAAGTTTTGCAAGATGCTAACACATGATCTGCATTTCTTTTTCCAAACCACAAACCGGATAAAGAACATTCCCATAATGGCAATCCTACCGAACACCGCCCTCTACATGAAAAGGTTCACTTTGGGAGGCACCCACGAATTCCACTTGAAGGACATATTCTTAAAGGAAAGTCCCAAGGCTTCTTGAAGACCCAACTGAATTTGATCACAAAACTATAGTCATCACAACCTATCCATTTCCACCGATCCGCTCCACCTTCAATGTTTTAATTCACAAGAATCCTCATAATCTCATATAGTTCTACCCATTTTACATCTGAACCGGACCCTGAGCCCTTATACCCATACAACCATATCAACATAGAGTGCCAAAATATCATGCAGCTAAGAAAAACTTGTAAAACTTGTATATATAGTTCTTATAATATGACTTATGTCTGTGGAAAACATGAGCCTACTATGTAGGATCCAGTAAACATGAGGCTAAGAAAAACAACTTGTATAATGTAGTTCTCAAAATATAAGTCACTGCAATGTATAATTTATGTGTAGGAATTATCAAAGTAGGCGATGCAGAAAACATGAGCCTCATGATGCAATTGTTATTGTAATTCACTGCAAATAAACATATTAAATGTTTATTCTAACAGTCATCCAAAAATTACATCAACATATTCATACAAATTTGTCTTCTTGAGCATATCCATGAAAAATAAAAGCTAGGATTCTCATCCGAATTTGGTAATTACTTAAGTAAATTAGTTAAAAAAGATAAAGAAAAGCATGCATGGGGATTCAAAGGAATAAACACTTCAAGATTACATGAACACATGAGAGTCACAGTTTTGATGCTCTGTTATTCTGAAACATTAAGGCCTCTAACCAAGCGATATTATACTATATTATTCAATTGACACAATTACTTCAAAAGGAACAAAAAGATCCCCTCCAAGTTATACACATTGATTTAGAACAGGACAATATGAATAACATAGCAAAAATCCTTCTCGAATTTTAAGCAACTTCAATAGTATACCTCAACGCTACGTCAAAAGTAGGCTACGGCCACACTTTTGGCAAAACCTCCCAGTCACACATTTGAAAAATTGTGTGGCTAAAGGTCATTCATAACATTTTAAAACACTTTTAGCCACACATTATATTATTAATGTGACAATTGTATACCAGTCCAGAACATTTAGCCACACTTTTAGAAAATTATATGACATGTATTAGCCACAACTCGAAATGTGTGAGCAAAGGTGATCTATAGCCACATATTTTTGTTTCATGTGACCAAAAGTACATGTATTTGACACTTTTAGCCACACTTTAAGAAAAAATTTGTGACAATTATTAGCCACGCTAGCAAAGTGTGGCCAAATGTGATCTACGACCACAATATTGTATTCATGTGACCAATAACACATGTATTCAACACATTTAGCCACACTTTAAGAAAGAAACAATGACTTTTATTAGCCACATTAGCAACGTGTGGCCAAATATGATCTACAGCCACAATATTTGTTTCATGTGACTAAAAACATATATATTCGAGACCTTTAGCCACACGTTAAGAAAAAACAGTCACACTAGAAAAGTGTGGCCAAATATGATCTACGGGCACATTACATGTTTGAAAATGTTGTTAAAAGCTAATTCAAATGACACGTATATTATTTTGTATGACCAAAGATAGACAACCGCCACATTTAAAATTACAAAATTTCATATGGCTTAACATATATATTCGTCACACCATAATCACTTTGTTTATTATGTGTGACGAAATGATATCAAATGTCACGGAAAAAAAAGTGTGACCAGATATTAAACTTACTACATCTTTAAACCCCCCCCCCCCCCCCAAAAATATTTCATCCTAAAATTTAAACCCCCCCCCCCCCCCCTAAAATATTTCGTCCTAAAAATTCCCCAAAATATTTCATACTAAAATTTCCCTCAAAAATATCTTATACTAAAACTTCCCTCTCAAATAATATTCTCATTTAAATAATTAAATTATTTAGTATTAAAAAAAATATTACTACGTATTTAAAATTCCTATTATTAAATATTATATATTTTAAACCAACTTTTTTATTACTCAGTTTCTTCTAAATAATACGTTAATATGCATATTAGTACTCGTACCGAATATTCCCTACAAAATTGTTTTCGGTACCGATTAAGTACCCACTTTTTGGAGTTTTCAGTACGAGTAGTTTTAGTTCGATACGGTACCGGTATTTTACGAAATTTTACTTTCAAATACTCGTACCATCTCGGTACCTGTACCGTATCGAACATTTTTGGTACAGGTACCGAGCGTATACCTAATCATATATGTGTTGATGTACCATATTAGGTCTTAATGGATATGGACAATATTGAATCGTATATTTCTAATGAACTAGATTGGGCCTTAATGGATCATAGTTGACAATACTATATCATACATGTCTTAATGGATCTCGATGAATTATAATAGATCATACATGTGTTGATGGACCATATTGAGCCTTAATGGATCATAATGACAAATAGTGGATCATATGTGTTAATGGACCATATTGGGCCTTAATGGATCACGATGAACAATAGTAGATCGTATATGTGTTAATGGGCCATATTAGGCCAAAATGGATCACAATGGCCAATTGTGGATCATACATGTCTTAATGGACTATATTGGACCTAAATGAATCACGATGAACAATAGTAGATCATGCATGTTTTAATGGACCATATTGGACCACAATGGACAATAGTAGATCATACACGTGTAAATGGACCATATTTGGCCTTAATGGATCATAATGAACAATCATAGATCAAAATATTTTAATGGACCATATTGGGCCTTAATGGATCACAATGGACAATGTTAGATCATATATATCTTAATGGACCACACTGAACAATAGTAGATCATACATGTCTTAATGGAGAAAATTTGGCCTTAATGGATAACAATGAACAATACTAGATCATATATGTGTTAATGGACCATCTTGGGCCTTAATGGATCACAATGAACAATAGTAGATCAAAATACATCAATATATCATATTGGGCCTTAATGGATCACAATGGATAATGGTTCAGACTTCTTACTAGTTCAACACTTAATGATTCAAACATTGCCTCTAAACGATTAAGCGTCATAATAAATTCATTTATAATTTTTAAGTTATGTATTTCCTACGTATTCAAGGTACCACAATAAATTAATAGCTTAATACACTTTAGAGATCTGATCTCTTATAGATAATCTTGTATTAAATCATTGTCTCAATGATTTGGTCTTTTCTTCAAGTCAGCGTTAAATGTTGATCAAGTCATTTTAATAAAGTTTTTTTTTAACGGAATGTTTTTCTAATGTAAATAGTAATCAATGTTTAATTAATATAAATAATTATTTTAGGTGACTCTAGGGGTGCAAACGAGCCGAACCGAGCCCGAACTCGATTAACTTTTGAGAGCTCGGGCTCGAGCTCTTTTGTATTTTCTCAAGCTCAAGCTCAACTCGTTTATTATCTATTAATTAATACCTGGATAACACAGTACTGGTAAAACCGTTGTCAGTTGCTACTATCATAATTGGTATAAAGTTAGTCCAAAATTAAGTTGTATTCGCACATGTATTCGTTTGTATCTATTGCGGCTGTTATACTAAATGCTCGTATGTTATCAGTATCATAATGAACCGAACCAATGTCGGTGAAAAACTTCACGAAGCATGGAAAACCTAGTAGTTTGTTAAAATTTTAGAATTAGAAAATGATTTCCCTCCTAACATTTTCACACCTAAAAAACTCCCTCCAACCCAATTCCGCTTCCAAATTTCAAAATCCCCCCAAAATTTTTAGAGGGTGTTTGTTTTTTTTGAAAAATACTTCTGAACCTGTTATACCTGTCCAGCATAGACTTTTGAGTCTGCGTTTGTTTTTTTAAAAGTGATTTCATTCAAAAAAAGTCTTCGGTACCTCTTCGCGCAGATCAGATCAGAATTCACCTCTTCACCTCTTCTATCAGAACTCACCTCTTCACCTCTTTCAAAACACAACTTCTGAAACCCTACCCTCTTGCTCCTCCCAGACGATACACAATCACATCAGATAAACCCTAGAAAACGATCATTAAACACTTCACATCAAACACACACACGTACGGAGACCATAAATCGGAAGATTCACAAAATAATCGTTAGCAATGGTGTCACACATGAGCATGGGGGAAGCACATAGAAGAATAACGGAGTATCTGAATCGATTCGTTGACGTCATTTCGTATCAAGACGGAACTTCTCTTAAAAACCTACTTTATCTATCGTCTGAATCACCGTCATTTCTCGCACTCACCGATGCCCTAAATATCTTCCAGGTTTCAATCAGTTATTAACTTTTCAGTTTTCATTGATTGTTATGTGGATTTGGATGTTTATTAGGGTTTATGTATTGTTTTAGTTTCATTTCAGATAATGATGTATTGATTAGTGTAAAATTTTGAGTGTTTAGTGTTAAAAAGGAATTCAGTTAGCAGTTATGAGTGAAATTAGAATTAGACTGGATTAATGTGCTTCTATATGATAAATACTTGTGTAATTTATTCAAATGTACTTGTTGCAAACTGTAGATGAACTGTTTAATTTCATTTCAGATGATGATATTTTGATTAGTGTAAGTTTCGGAGTATTTGGTTAGTAATGAACTGTTTAATTTCATTTCAGATCTATAGAACATTTAAAACATTTTAAGTAGTGCTTGGGACGGAGGAAACGAATTGGAGCTCGTGTTGTTTAAATGTTGGAACTGTATATACAGTAGGTGCACATGGGGTATGTAATCTGTATTTTTCACCACATTGTCATGGTCTTATATATATAGAGTTAACTCTTGTTGTTCGGTATTGTTTCTATGTATATAGCCATTTCAACCAACACCAGCTCCAGTGCCGACACCACTTGCTGGTTGGATGTCTAATCCGCCAGCGGTATCTCATCCAATGGTTTCCGGTAGTGCAATTGGTGTCGGCAGTCCCTCTATTTCAGGTAATGTGAATGATTCTTTGCAGAGTTTCTTCATTGACCTCTTCAACACCTTTCCTTTTATTTACCGGTTGACCCGTTTGCAGCTGCTTTAAAGCATCCAAGAACTCCGACATATCCATCGTTGGATTACCCATCTGCAGATTTTGATCATATGAGCAAAAGAACAAGGCCCATGGGGTTAACCGATGAGGTTTATTAGATTTGATTCGATTTCATTTGATTGTTATAACTTATAACACCATCTCTCTTATTAGAGTTGACTTTCTTGCTGAAACAGGTAAATCTGCCGGTTAATGTGTTACCTGTGTCATTCCCGGGGCATTCTAGTCATACTCAAGCTTTTAACGCACCTGATGATTTGCCGAAAACCGTTGCACGGACGTTAAACCAGGGTTCATCTCCTATGAGGATGGACTTTCATCCTGTTCAACAAACATTACTCTTAGGTATATCATATGTTAGGTATTTTCGTAGCGTTTTTCATGATCTGAAGTTAGGATGTTGACTTTTTTTTTTTTTTTTGTATATTTCAGTTGGAACAAATGTGGGAGATATCGGATTATGGGAAGTAGGCTCACACGAAAAGTTGGTTCTAAAAAATTTCAAAGTTTGGAATCTTAGTGCATTGCATGTTCAATGCCTTTTCAAGTATGTAACAAAATATTCGACTTGAATTTCATAATCACTTATGAAAGTAATTAATCTTTTTACATGAATGCAGGCTGCTCTAGTAAAAGATCCAGCTATCTCGGTGAACCGTGTAATCTGGAGTCCGGATGGTTCACTGTTCGGTAAGTCCAAATAACATAATATTTGATAAATAATCAAGTATACTAATTTATTATTATACGTACAGGAGTTGCATATTCACGGCACATTGTACAAATATATTCATATCATGGAGGTGATGACGTGAGACGTAATATTTGATAACGTTCAGCTTTTGACAAGTGTTGATGCTGATGGAGGTCTTCTGGTAATACCTTCATTTCATAACAAAAAACAGAATCAAAACTGTTTAACTCGCTAATAACCAATCATTGTTCTTAATTAGGCAAGACCATGAATCCGTTTTAACAAAAACGGTGCTCTTTTGGCTGTTTCTTCTCAAGATAACGGTATAAAAATTTTAGCAAATTCTGATGGACTTTGGCTACTTCGAACGTTTGGAAATCTTTTGTTTGATGGTTCTGCCTCAAGAACTCCTGAAGCTGCAAAGGTAGCGCCGTAGCGGTTATATTTTTCTAGATGTTTGTTATGTTTATTATATAACTATATATTCTCTAATTATTCTATTTTAAACTGCAGCCTACAATAAACGCGTTATCTGCTGCGGCTCCTAGTAGTGCGGCATTAGCAGAACGGGTTGCATTCGTTGGAACAGTTTGCGTGTTCACCGCTTCTCACCTTCGCCTTCGATGCAAGATTAACTCCTCTGCGTATCTTACAAGGTATATAATAAGTTATAAGTTAATAACCGAAACATATTTGTCAGTTTGGTTCTTTTGAGTTTTGAGAAAGAATTTTCGATGTTTGACAAAAACTCATGTCTTGTCAGTAACCTTAACGTGCACCGCATGGTGACTGCGGCTCATCCACAAGAACCAAATCAATTTGCATTAGGGCTTTCTGATGGAACCGTTCATGTTTTGGAGCCGCTTGAATCTGATGGCAGATGGGGTGTGCCACCACCAGCTGACAACGGGTCCACAAGCACAGTACTGGCTACACCGCCAGCGGCTAGTTCAGGGTCGGAACAACGGGTCCACAAGCACAGTACTGACTAAACACTTGTTTACGTCGCAGCTTAGTAGTTATGTTCCTGCTTCTAGTGCTACTATATTGTGGATTATTTTCTTAAAATGTATTTTTAGTTGGTGAATTGACTTGATCTAACTTGTTATGTAAGATTATGTGAAGGGTAAATGCTAATTGTCTGATTTTAGTTTTCAATCTTTTAAAATGAAACCAAAAACTGGCTTTTATGATAGAAACAACCATACAGTAAATTCACTATATATTAAAAATAACCACATTTACAATAAATTCGTATGGCCACTAATACCATTTAGCCACACTTAATGGACCATTTGGTTGATTACAACAAGCTTTTTGCCACAATTTGTTTTAATTGATGTGCCTAATACAAAGTTTATAGTGACTGTATAATTGAAATAGTCACACTTACAACAAGTTCATGTGACCAAAAGTTAGACAATTGCAACATTTAAAATTACAAAAGTGTTTTGTGTGACTAGTAAACATTTTTAGCCACACGTACAATAAACTCATGTGACTAAATAATAGAATCGGCTACACTTGCAAGAAATTCATGTGACCATTACTACCTTTTAGCCATACTTAATAGACAAAATGTTTGATTACAAAAACCCTTTTGTCACACTTTCGTTTGATTGATGTGGCTAAAATATATTTTTTAGTAAATATATGTGACTATACAATAGAAACAATCACACTTAAAATAAATATATGTGGCTGTTGCAACCCTTTAGCCACACTTAATGGAGGAAATGCTAGATTTTAACAAAAAAATGTTGGTACCCTTTAGCCACATGATGTGGGGTAAAATACACATATTTGTCCCGTGTAAATTGTATAATTTTTGTATAGGTTTTATTTATTTTTTATTTAGTTATTAGCAGTATATTATATTATTTTGTGTTTTGACAGGTCCTGGTGCGAATGGAGCAAAAACGAGTAATATGGAAATGACCAGCCAGTTGGGCAGAATAGGGTGCCAGTGACCCAAGTAAAATTACCGCTATTTCTCTTGAGTGGGCCGAGGCCACTAGCTCTATTTTATAAGCTCGAAGGACCATAAACGCATAAAAGCTAAAATGGAAAATTAAGTGTGAAGCGTTGTAGAACTCGAGGGACCAAAGTTGCATACTTGTGGAAACTTTGAATTAATTCCTTCACATGAATATAAACACAATGGATCCGTGTGAATTATGTATGGTGGGTCCACCATTGACCTAACAAGAAAGCTGACCACCAATTATTTGTGTTGTGGGTTTCTGGATCGTAAAGAATTTGACCCAAGACATATATTGTTTTTAATTAGTTAACTGGGCCTAATGGGAGCAAATTACAACAACGAATGGGTTTTCTTTGTGGAGATATATCTGCTTATTAGAATATTTGAGGGGTCGACATCAGAAACATCGGACGGCAATTAGAGGGGACGCACGAAAAGAGAGGCACATCAGAGGCGATTTTGAGAGCACGTTTGGAGAACTTTCGGAGATCGTGAAGCATACGAATCATTGATACGACTTCGCGAGGAAGGATCGAAGACTATACGGGTTTTCTAGTTCTTTGTTTTTGATTTTTCATCACGAAACTTGTTATCATGAATTCTTTGTTGAACTTCTTTGATTTGTTTTCGTTTATAGACATGCTTGGCTAAACCTTTAAACCACCTAGACTATGATGAATGGATTGATATAAAGATTTTACCTTTTTCGTTATTTGCACGATGTTTATGGATTGATTGTGTTTAGTAAAAGGTTTGATTTAATGATTTGATGTGTATGCGTGCTTTGATTTGGTTTGTTATTGTTATTTGCTTCATATGATTCTTAGTGACGGTTTATATCACAACATAGGGTCATATTAGGGTTTAGGGTTTCGGTGAGTGTCTATATCACATAAGAAAACCTTCACTCTTTAGGGAGAATCGCGCGATAACCTCTAGAAGTAACTAATAATAATTTGCTAGGTCTTAGTGTTCTACTAGTCCTAATACCTGGGAAGTGAGGGGCTATTGGTAGGTCTTACCCAGCGAATTGCTTTAGATAGGCCTTGGGAAAGGTTATGTCTTGGTTTACCTGTCGGTCCTATTAGTCTATCAAGTCAAATCTATTACTTCAAACTACCCTAGATCTAGGATTGGGAATGAATAGGTCAACATTAGGGTACTTACACAATAATTAGAGGACTGGGAAGAAATCTAATAACCGGTAGGATTAACGGCCTAGGTAGTGTCACAGGTTTCTCCTTGAGAAGGGTCGAGGGGCCTCGATGGCTCTTAATAGGTTTAGTATCAAACGATCCCGGTTCCATAACTCGTGCATTTAACTTAATTGGTAATTTCTTAAAAACAATCCAGGATTCTTGTCTAGGTGGTCTCGTTCTCACATAAGAAAAGTTCACAGTCTTCGTTCGTCTTTAGTTTAGTTCTAGTTAATTTAGTAGTTAATATAGATTTCCTAGATTTTCAGTAACCCCCCCCCCCCCAACAATTAAACATAGTTTGAGTCGTGTCTGTCAGTGTCTAGTCAGAGTCTAGTTTACGTGATTAATAGAGTCTCGTGGTTCGATATCCGGACTTCCTAGGTTATACTACATTGATCGGTACACTTGCCGATTGTGTGGTTTAGGTCGAGTCTAGAATTTAAAGCTTTATAGTGTCTAGAATAGAGAGTCTAATCTAGTTTGTTTTTAATAGTCTGTTTAGCACACATCAAGTTTTTGGCGCCGTTGCCGGGGATTCTTGGTAATTGCGTTCATTAGCTTTGATAGATTTACTTGACAAATACGTGCTACGTGTTTACTTTGTTTTGTGTCTTTTCTTTTTATCTTGAGTCGTAGTAACTACTGTTTGCTTTGCTTGTGTTCAGGTTTTTGCCCGATAGCCCTACTTCTAGTACTTCTAGTAACCTAGAAAACTTAGAACACATGGCTAACCCTAGGCAAACCGTCCATCAGCAGGCCACTCAGGATTTCACCGGCCTTGCTTCACCCATCACCGTTCCACCCATAGTGAGCGAGCATTCATGGCAGATTCCATCCTATGCCATGCAGGCCATAACTAATAGCATCCAATTCCATGGCCGAGACGATGAGGACGCCCCGGCCCACATTAACCGTTTCTCTAGGATGCTAGCTACCTTTAGCCTTAGCGGTGCACCCAACGATGCCACCTACTTACAGCTTTTCCCGTTTTCACTAGCTGGCCGTGCGGCTACTTGGTTGGACTCTCAACCAACCGGTACTTTTACCACTTGGGCGGGGCTTCGTCAAGCCTTTCTGAATAAGTATTTCCCGCCCGCTAAAGCTTCACGGCTTAGAGACGAAATCCATTCCTTTCGCATGGGGCCCGACGAGCCCTACTACCTTGCTTGGGAGCGTTTCCAAACCCTTTGTGCTCGTTGCTCCCAGCATGGTCTTTCTGATTGGGCTTTATGTGAGAAATTTTATAACGGTCTTACCCAAGAAACTAGAGATAGGTTCGATACGAATGCGGGGGGGGGGGGGGGGCATATGATGGGTATTCTTACAGTTGCAGAGTGTCTAGAGCGTTTTGAGGCATTTGCTCAGTCTCAGTCCCAATCAAGATCCGATCAGAGGTATCAAAGTGGTAATTCAAATACCACTACTAGTGCACCCGCCCGAGGGGTGAACCATGTCACCATGGACCCTAGTTTAGCCTCTGTTTTGGAAAACATTACTCGAGAGCTTAAGGAGATTAGAGCTAAGGTCGATAAGTGTGAGTTTTGTCGAGGTGGTCATGATACGAGTGCATGTCCTGTACTAGCTGGTGAGGAGCAATGTGATTATTTAGGAGGAGGGTTTGGTAGAGGTCAGTCTAGCGGTTTTGGGGGTAATAATCTTGGTTCGGGTTGGCGAAATAATAATAATAATAACTTTAATAATAATAACAATTTTCGCTCAAGTGGACCTCCTGGTTTTCAAATAGCTCAAAATCCGAATAGGGGTCTAGGTTCACTCTTTAGTGGGGGTTCGAATGGGCATGTTAAGGATAGAGGGTCAAATAGTCAGGGTCAAACAGGTCAAGGTTCAAGTTTCGATTTAGGGGGTAGCATGGAAAGAATGGAGTCCATGATGAGTCAACTAATTTCTAGGGATCAAAGTACCCAAAAGAAACTTAGTGAACATGATCTCATGCTTAAGAATCACCAAGCTGCGGTCCAAGACCTTTCTAGGGTAGTGAGTGATATGTCTAGGAAGATAGATGAAAGATTACCTGGTCAGTTTGCAGCTAACACCCAACCTAACCCTAATGCTCATGTAAAGGCCATTACCACTCGTAGTGGCAGAACCATAGGAAACCCTAGTGTTGAGGAGAGAGAGGTTGATGAGGATGGTGATATTATTGATGAAGTGATAGAGATGGAGGCTCCCGGCAAAGTGCAAAAGAGGCTAGTCCCAGCAAGTACCGCACAGCCCGGTGAGTCTCAGGGTGAGAAGAAAGTTGAGAAAAAGCCCATAGATGTTAGACCTTCACCTTATGTGAATCATGCATATGTTCCGTTTCCCTCACGCCTTAAGAATCAGAAATACTCGAGGGAATACGGGCAGTTTTTAGATATCTTCAAGCAATTGAAGATTAACCTTCCTTTCATAGAGGCACTCCAGTCCATGCCAAAATATGCAAAATTTTTGAAGGACCTTCTTAGGAATAAGGAGAAGTTAGGGGAGTTGTCGAATGTCCCGTTGCATGGAGGGTGTTCGGCCATTGTTAATACTAAAATAACAAGATTCACTAAAAATTTTAGTTTCTAATGTTTTCATACATCTTTAATTGATGAAAATTTAGAACATCCTAATATTTTAATGTGTGAATACTATTCATGAGAACTTTCCTTTAATATGTACAGTACATATGTATATATGTATATATTAGTGAATTTGGTTGTATTTATTGAAGATGTTATATTAACAAGAGAAATAATATTATATTTATTAAAGGGTTATTGGATTTAAACACCCCCAACTATTGTCATTTGGCCGCTGGCACTCTCAACTTTGACTTTGGCTCACACCACTCCCAACTTAACACTTTGTGTGTCATGGCACCCCGTCGTTAAATAAACACTAACTTGGTTTGTTTTTTTGCTGACGTGACCAATTTTTGCTGACATGGCATGCTGATGGATCCAAAAAAACTATAGAATCTGACTAACAAGACTCGAACCCGCGTCCATATAACCAAGAACCCATTAAATAAACACTGACCACTTGAGCTAGCTATGATTTGATGATGTGTTGTATTATGTGATACATATATCGTGAAACGTTATAAGATTTATTATAAATACCCACACCCAGATTCACCAACTCATTTATCATCATCATCATCATCCCCAACCAAGACCTAATCAATCTACACATTCAAATCACCAAAATCCAACACTCTTAAATGCACACAATCCCGATTCCAACAACCCCAAACCCCCAAATTTCACTGACAACGATGAACACCGAGAAGCCTTTCATACCTGACCACGCCATAACAATTCTACTCCAATCAATTCAAACAGATACACGTTTCTCTCTCTAGATCCTATCCGTTCGTTTCTCGAACGAAATCCGAATTCAACAGCTCTGGAACAAACCGATTGAAGATCAAGTTCAGTTGCAGGTGGTGATTAGAGTGCAATCGGAGCGGAAATGTGAAGATTCATAAAAAAAGAAGGTGCGATCTAGAGAGAAAGGGAACATGGATGGCTGCTGGTTGTGTCTGTTTGTTGGCTGAGGTTGATGATGATGGATGAGCTGTACAAGGTTGATGACGGCTGGAATTAGTGGGTGACAGCTAGGGTTTGCAAAGATTTGGAGTGTGCATGGGCTAGGGTCATATGTTGGGCTCCGCAGGTGGAATGATTAGTCCGGCAAGAACTTCTGGCAACAGCAAGATTTAGTTCGGGTTTGCAATAGATCGGGTAGGGTGGAGTTTGAAGATGGGCTGAGGGTTTTATTTTATTCTTTTTCTTTTCTCTAGATCCACCTCATAAAACAGGTGTCCACACGTTGGATTAATATGACACGTCAGCAAAAAAAAAAACAAACCCAGTTAGTGTTTATTTAACGACGGGGTGCCATGACACACAAAGTGTTAAGTTGAGAGTGCTGGGAGCCAAAGTGAAAGTTGGGAGTGCCAGCGGCCAAATGGCAATAGTTGGGGGTGTTTAAATCCATTAACCCTTTATTAAAAGAAAAAAAAAACTTCTTCTTTTCCATAAGGGTACACGGTATCATGTCGAGGACTTTGATCGGGGAGGGTGGTTGTCGCACGGGGAAGGGGTGCCGACTTCAAATCGGTGAGCGGGGACACGGTTCTTCGGTGAGTATACACCGATGCGGGAAGATGAGGAAAGGAGGAAAGATGACGGTTTAATGGTGGGTCCCAACCCCTTTCAAACAATCACAATTTTTTTTTAATTCTTTACCACTCTTCATGTGTTTGAACCATTACCAGTGATTGAGTGCAAAATGGGGAGTGGAATGGGGACTTGACATGACATGATATTATTGGCTAGCAATAACTCAAACACCATAAAGTGATTGAACGATACCCTCCACCCTAATGATTAACTATCATTGCTTACTTATATAAACATGACATTGTCTAGTATCCTTCAATAACGTATTTTTAACAACTACAAAGAAGAGTGTCGGCGAGAATAGTTCTTGCCCTTTATTGGGTGACATGGGCGGCAAGGAAACAGTGCCAGGCAGCTGCCTGGCACTCACCCATTGGCCCAACAAATTTACGCTTTTATACCGCTTTAAAACTACGATTTTGCCATTAGTTTAAAATTATATTTTTACCCCCACTTAAAAACATATTTACGCTTTTGCTCCCAGCTAAAACTTTCAATTTTGCCCTGGGTTCAAAATTACGTCTTTGCCCCGTTTAAATTTACAGTTTTACCATTAGTTTTTTTCCCATTATAATTAGAATTTTGCCATCACTTCAAAGTTATGCTTTTACCCCGACTTAAAAATAAATTTACGCTTTTGCTCCCAGCTAAAAATTTCAATTTTGCCCTTGGTTCAAAATTACGATTTTGCCCCGTTTAAATTTACAGTTTTGCCATTAGTTTTTGTTTTCTCACAGCCAAGTTACGATTTTGCCCTCAAATTAAATTTACATTTTCTCCGTCGTTTTTGTTTGTTTTCCTGGTTAAATTACAATTTTGCCCCCAGTGTAAAATTACAATCATGCCGGCAGCTGCCTGGCACTCCCCCATTGGTCCATTTAATTTACGATTTTATCCCTGAAAAAAAAATTATATTTCGCCCTTAGTTCAAAATTACGTTTTTGCCCATCGTTTTAGTTTTTTTTTTTTTTTTGCAAAAGTATAAAAGTATTCTTTAATTGGTTGACTCGATTTAATTTTTTCCGTGTCAAAGAGCTGTCTAACACTCACTCATTAGTCCTAAAAAATACAGTTTTGCCCTGAGCCGAAAAATACGGTCTTATCATCGTTTTAGTTTTTTTCCTAACAAAATTATAGTAGTGTTTTCTTAATTGATTGAGAATTATTCGGCCATCGCCCCGCAACGCGGACGAGGCATCAACTAGTTAAATATACAAATGTAAGTCATATTGTAATATATTATCGAACGTTTCAGATTTAAAATTATATCCAACTAACTATGTTATCCTGATAAAGAATTGTTACAATAATAAATCCTTGCTTCAAGTCGATATCATTCAGGTTGTGTTTCGATTAACCAAACACAATAATCATCGCATACAAAAATTTATCCCAAATGGATCATAAATGAGATAGCCTCAATACAAAAAAAAACATTAAATTTCGACCAAAAATGGCAATTGAAAACAAATTTCACTAAGAATTGTCGGTTTCAACTCAAACGTAGGTCATAAATGCAACACGAAACTGATGAGGGAGAAAGGAACAATACAATAAGTGTCTTAATCAAGATTATTATGTAGGTATTGTAATATTATTATACGGTTAGTTGAGATTTGCGTTTATACATATTGTACAAACAAAAATCATACTAGGTATTTGTAAACTTGTAGAATAATCATTTACTTTCACTTTTTATAAGACCATCCGTAGTGGCTCCATTTAGGGTGTTTTTTGTGCCCGAAAACGCCAAATCACGCCGGGGATCCACCCACTGGGCGTGTTTGGCTTGTTTTTTGTTTTCGCGTGATTCAAATCACGCTTTGAACATTTTGAGTTGACCAATAACATTTAATCTTCCTTTTTTAGTCAAATAGCCTTTTTTTGTTGGTTTTTTATTTTTATTTAATTCTTTACACGCTTTTAACATAATGCTTACATCCCCACTACACCAATTTAGAAAAACGCTCAATAATGCCCCTTGCTGACTGTACTGCCACATGACGGAAAACGCCCAAAGGTGGTTGGGGGCATTATTCACCCTTACCACTACGCATGGTCTAACCGAACGGGTTGAATTGTAGTGATGTGACATACACATTCTTATAAGGATTTATGCAATAGTTCATTCTAATTGCTCTATATATTTGAACCAATAACATATTTTAGCTTTTTCTTATATTTTTCAATTATTTTTAAAGTGAATTTTTATAATGGAGTCCATCTAACACTTGGCAAGATGGGATCTAGGGTAGGTTTGAAAGTTGAAAACGTTTAGCAAGATGGGATCTGGAAGGCCATTCGATAACAATTAGCATTCAGGGAAAACATTGATGATAGTGGTTGGTTGAGAAGGGTGATCAAGAATGGTGAGGATAGTCGGAGAAGGTTTTTAATCTTTTATTCAACTTTTGCCCATAACAAAATGTAATGACCTTGTAGATCATTTTCTAATTCTTTAAAATCTCTCTTGTGCTCATTATCGTCCCTCGTAGTCGCCCACGCACCTACAAGAACAACCAAAAAACAATTCAAAGTTGATTCGACTCCACCAAAACAAGTGTTATACAAAATAATGAAATACGAGTATGATTAATACATGATATGGGATGAAAATTGAATATTTAAAGTGCTATTTTCTATGAACACGTCTAAAAATGAAACTAACATTGTTAAATTCAGTCAATTTGGAAAAGTAATCTCCATATAGCAACTAAGTTTTATTTATCTTCCAATTTAATTTTAAAAATAATTATATAAAATTTCCGATACCTAAAAGGTGAATTAAAATATTTAAAAGTATACTAGTTTGTCCTTTAAAATATAAAATAAAAAAGGTATAAAATATAAAATTTCACATAATTGAAATATATATTGAAAGTAGAGTAATTATTTTTATAATAAAAAATTAACAAAAGCATTTAGAAAATCTGATTACTATTTTATAAATTTTCTTTTCCTATTAAAATATCAATTATTATTCATGTGATATGCATGGTCAAATAATTTTCAGTAAGTACTACAAAAAACATAAAAAAACATTAAAAAATAAAGAAAAAAAACTTAAAACAATGTCTTTTTCAGGGGTAGTTTATGTAACTTATATCTCTTTTTTTTTTATTTCAAACCCTATTTCATCTTCTATATAAGCAAACCATATGCATGGTTGATTCTGTAAATCACTCACCACACAACCATGTTAAAACCTCAACTCAACCACTTACACCGCCACAAAACCGCTTCTCCGTCGTTGCTTACGCGGGGAAAGAAGTCTTTTATCGCCGGAGATGACGGTGGTGCAAACCCTACTTCCTTTCTTTTTCACAACACGCTGGCTTTTCCGGTCAAGCGTTACAATTCTTTTCGTTCACACCCGAACATTCGAAAGTTTATGAGCCAAATCAAGGCGGTGGCTAGCGAACCCAGTACGGCCAGTAACATCAAAAGCATAAGCCTGAAAGCTGTGATTACAGTCCAGATGACAGTGGGTGGTGCCCTATCAAACATTTTTACGCAGGCACTTGATGACTTCACCGATATGCTTGGAAAGTCGCTCCTTTTGGAGCTTGTTTCCGCTGAGATTGACCCTAGTAAGTGTGCATAGCGGTTATTGTTTTATGTTTTTTTGGATGAAAAATCAAAGTACATTCAAGAAGAAAAAACCTAAACACTAAAGTGGATATACATATACATATTCGATATATGGAAAACCCCTACGAGTTTACAGCTGTTGTAAAAAACTGATAACATCAGCATGAAATAAGCTTTTTATAGCATTTACGGTTGCTGTAAATAAAAAAAAAACTAGGTTTTATTTTTAAAGTTGATTTTTTAAGATTTTTGGTTAATTAAATTTTGAAAAAAGATTTCGCGTAGCTCAGTTCTTTAACTCGTATGAGTTTTCATTTTATCCTAATCGTACGTACATATACCTACTTTTATATAAGCATATACAATATACATATACATAGACAAGAGACAACGGCGTATACGGAACTTTTAGAAAGGTAGCAAAATTGAGAGCTTTCGAGTCCGATAAGACGTAGGACTTTCTTAAAAATTCTACATCGAGTAAGAAAAATAGTTATCAGCAAAAATAAACAAGTAACAAGAATAAACTAAATCCAGAAATAATAGAAAAAACATTCAATCAAAACAAATATTGTGAAGATTGTAAGGTTATGATTTACTAATGGGGTGAGTTATATAGAATTTAAAAAATCATCCATTAGTTTAAAATAACATATCTCTAAGTAACAAGAATAAACTAAATCCAGAAATAAGTTCAACAAACCAAAATCAATTTCAACCAAATACAAAATAAGTTTTAAATTTCAACAAAATACAACATACGTTTAACAGAATCATAATCAACCCTCAAATATGTCATAGATATCCAGCAACACACGATCGAGCCACTCCTGCTCGTCATGAACCTAGTCGTGCTAGGCTCACTTTCTAACTGAGCCATATCGAGCGAGCTTTTTACGAGCTAAATCCGAGCAAGTTTCGAGCAAACTCCGAGACACGAGCTTTTTTTTGACAATCTGATAACACTTTTTTTTGGGTTAATTTATGATTAAAATGTTAATGTTTTGGTCCAGAAAATAAAATTGAATACTTACCTAGAAAGTCAACTTCGAACCAAGTAGGAAACTATTTAATTATATTCATTACTTAGTGGTGTCATTATTCGTTATAGTATCATACAGTTTCATGGAAACAAAACAACGTTATCGAACTTCATAAAACACTAAACGGTAGTAGTAGTCCTCCGTTTCTTTCGGAGGAGTCCTCCGTTTCTTTCGGAGGTGCTGACCTACAGCGAGGCAGAGATGACTAAGTGACATATATTAAAATAATATGCTAGCAAAATTCTTTTGTGATCAAACTAGCTAAATCGGTGTTTTCAACATGATATGGAAAATGAAAGCCATATCATATTTTAATTATTAAACTTAAAGTAACAATTATAGTGACAGCTGGTCGACAATATTTGGTCACATGTCCCCGTCTTTAAAAGCTGACAAAACTTTGTCTCATGCAATGCAAGACATCACGTCATGTAAAAAAAAAAAGTAGATGCCTGATACCTCTGACCACCGGGATCTCTTTCCCAACCTAACGACCCGACAACGCTGTCTGACGGTGAAACCCTTACCAACTCGAGGGGCTGAAACATGTTTCGAACCCATAACCTCGAGTGTCCTCTGACCGGTTTAAGGTGGAGGTCGGTGACCACCGGGCTAACACCCAATGGTTAACATCACGTCATGTAGGTAATGAGTTTTAGCAAATCCACTTTTTAACTAGTTTAGAAATTAAAAAAAAAAAAAAAGAACTAAAAAACTAAAAGGAAACAAGATTGATTGCTTTTTGGTGGCTCCCATCAAAACAATTATTAATGCTCGTCAAGGGCATGACAAGTCCATATTTCGTGCCCCTTTAACTAGCCTGGGGTGGTGGTTGGGGGTTCACAAGGTGACGTGATTAGGGGCGTGATTCTACACCATCGGACAATACAAATTGGTGTACATGATTATTCATTTTAGAGTAAAATACAAATACGATCCCTCTAGTTTTTTCAAATTCTAGAATTTATTTTTGATAAAGTTTTTTTTATGTTTTTAGTTTATGTTTTTGTTTTTTTTTGTTGGTTTCAATCTCTATAGTTGACGGTTTTTTTTTACAACCTTGTTCCAAATGACTAAAGAAGTTGGTTCTTTTTAAGCTAATTATTTTTTTAGTGTTGCTCATAGAAAATAAATAGCAAACACTATGTGAGGTACAACCAACAATGCAAATAGATAATATATAAATAAACAAATATAAATATATCAAACTGTTCCAAAGGGCCAAACTGTTGAGAATCGACACAGCTACCACACATGCACAACACAACAGTTTAAGGTTATATGCACAAACAACCATAACTCTCTACAAAATATTTAAACAACAAAGCTCAAAGGTGTAGGATGACAGCAACATATAATATAAAGCCAAATCCTAACCAGCATCACAACTACGGCTCTCGGAGGACCAATAGGTCAGCTTCATCGAGCCAAACGGTCACCAATTCAGCAGTGCAGCAATAAAGAAGACTGTTTTGAATTAGTAGACTAACTGAGTTGTACATTAGCCAACAACAACATAATATGACCAAGATACAATATGCAAATAACATCGCTGACCCAAAGAGTCATAATCAACATCAAAATAGCCATAAAACAAAGCTCATTAGCAATAGACGACTACAATTAAGTTACCAAGCCAAGTCAAAAGCAACATTATAGCTAATGGTCCCCATGAGCCATAAGTCATCTTCATTGACCCAACAAACAACCATCACAAAAACTAACAAAAGATGTAAAACCACAAACGATATCTGGTAAACAATATCGTTACACCTTCACAGACCTTTAAAACCAACAGCCAAACAAACCGGAAAAGTGAAACCAGACAAAACCGCAAACAAAACACCTTAAAAGGTCTCATTCAAACATCCAAAAGAAATGTAAACCAAAATCCCAGATAAACAACAATATCATATGTGTGATAATGAGACCCCGATTAACATAAGAAAAGACATGTAAAAACAAATCCTTCATAGAAACACAAAATCACAACATAAAAGTCGAAACATAACCATTGGCGCATAAGCAGTCGTCTTTAAGGACGGCAAAACCACAAACAATCAAAACCAGCACAGCAACAACAATAAAAATCTACCTCGAAACAACGAAGAGGCAACCGATGAAGCAAAACCCCAACCAAAAAAGCGTTAAATACCCAAAAACATAACAATTTGCAAAGCCAAGGATACAAACAAAACATACACAAGAAAACAATAAAGTATGAGGTACAAGACAACATAACCTAGTTATGTGCAAATTGATGATATATAAAATTTTATATTGCTAAGCCATACTTTTTATAGTAACGGTTTGTTGTAAATTTTGTAACTCGAAATGCGTTGATACAAAAAAGTTTCTTATAATCTCTTATTATTTGTTATAATACAAAGTATCTTGTATAGTTAAATATTATTAGTATATATTCTTTTATAATCTTCACAAAAGATATCAATGATTATAAAGAAAAATATAAGAATATATACATGTTTATATCTGTTTAAGTATCAATAATTGCATCCGTTCATGTCAATAACCTTAAGATGTATCAGTATCATGATAAACTTGATAGACAACTGAAATATAACAAAGACATTAGTTTAACTAATTTATATATTTTTTCATTGTTATGTATCAGTCTCAACATTTTCGTTGTTATGAAATTATAACAAAGACATTAGTTTAACTAACTTATATATTTTTTCATTTTGATTTTTGAAGAGACGGGATTGATGAAGGATCCAATAAAGGATTATGCACACCGAACTGGTCAACAAGAAAATAAAATAACATATTTAGCAGAGTTTGAAGTACCAGAGGATTTTGGTTCAATCGGGGCTATTAAGATAGAAAATGAACACCACAAAGAGGCATTCGTGGAATCTGTTGTAATAGAAGGCTCTGCTATTGGCCCCATTACTGTCTCTTGTAACTCTTGGGTTCATTCCAAGTTCGACAACCCTGAGAAACGTGTTTTCTTCGTTGACAAGGTAACCTACAAAAAAAACATAGAATGAAAGCAACAACACAAATTTTAAAATTAATGAGTTTGTTATGAATAACAATGACAAATCAACGCAAGATAGGGTAGGAAAGCTGATGGGTAGACAAATCCGTTAGTATGCATATAACTTGAAACCTCCTCTTTAATTACATTATATACAGTGACGGATGTAAGATTTTTACAGAGGAGACGTGAATGGATAAATTAAAATGGGTCAAAAGTTACATTTCAATAGTAAAAAAAAAAATAATAAAGACACATATATTAGCATGTTTTAGTATCAAATATGGTATTAAATTTAGTAATTACTGTCTACAAGGTTACCTATAAATCTTTAATCATTGGAGTTCTTGATTAGTAGTTGATGAACTATTACGATTTATATTTTGAGAAATTTAGGAGTTAGCAAAACAATTTAAATGGAGAGGTTGACCATAGAGCAAAAATAGAGATGTTTTAGAAAACGGTTTAATTAATTTCATTCACCATTTCCTAAAATGGTTATCATGTTAGGTGATAATTTGAAAAAATAAAAATAAAAATTCAAGAGCAATTTTTTTAACGGTCAACAAAGAACTTTTATTAAAACACGGTACCAACACATTGTTAGCATCGTAAGAACATTACATACACCAATGTCTTATAGTCTCATACACGACATATCAAAGTTACACAAGAGGTCCCACGTTTAATCTCGTACCTTTGCTCCATTCCTAAGCCATAGAGTAAAACTAAAAATTAAAGGATTTGGAACCCTCAACTTGGAAATGTATCCAAGAATCACCCAACCTATATATCAGTTGGAAGGGTTTATTCACTTTATTGGCCGGGTTGGGTATATAAAATCATAGTTTTCTCCTTTACAATGTAAAGGTCTTGCTTGATCTGGTATTTTAGATTTGATGAAAATATTAAAAGAAAAAAGAATTATATTATGATACGATAAACAAAGTTAAATAAATATACATCCAACCAACGAAAGCTATAAAATTTATCAAGATTCAACTAAACAAAACGACCTTATAAATTTTAACAATATTAAATACCGAAAGAAGTAGATAATGAAAAGAATCAAATTATGAAGTGTACGTGTCATGAATTATTGAATTATATGAATATATGAATACGCATACGCCAATGACAAAAAAATATGAAGTGTGGTAAGAATTAGTCAATTAGATATAATAAAGTGATGCCGATAACGTTCTGATGCATTGAGAGTCTTAGCTCTATAACCTTTTAAAGTAGAGGTTATAGGTCTGAGTCTTGCCTAGAGCAAAAATGCTCTGGTTAACCAGGGGTATTATTATAGTGGACCTTTAGATGGTGGGTTTTCTCCGGGGTTGGGTCACCAACTCCAATTGCATTCACTGAATCACATGCGTGAATAACGTTTTGTTAACGAGTTTACTTGAATAATCAAGATTTTGTTGGTGATTAAAAAAAGATATGATAAACAGATAAAGTGATTGATTAGGCCCACTTGGGTGGTAAAGAAAAGATAGAAAAGAGTGTGGGAATATTGGAGCCTAATCAATGGGCCTTGGATTATCTTTTTCAATGAACACGAGTTATAGGCTTCTCAGTGGGGCCTAAAATCCGGCCATGATGATTGATGAACATTAACATACATGATAATGTGATTTTTAACATATATCACAATTATTATATAAACTAGGATTACGACCCGCCGCAATGCGGCGAGAATTCTTTATTTATAACTAAGTCGATCTACGACCCACACGTTATGTTAAAGCTGTCAAACGGGGTAAAAATAGACGATGTAAAAACGTTCACCCACACACGCACGTTGCGTCGTGTTAACTCGCAAAATTTAGAACGAAACGTAAAAACGTTAAGCCAAAGACGCACGCTGTAAGTGCTAAGTCACAAAATTTAGAACCAAGCATAGAGCGCAAAATTTGCGGAAAATGAAAACTATAAAGGACCAAAGTTGAAAGTAAAAAAAGTTATGAGGATAGATTGTAAAAGATAAAAAGTTTTGGGTTAAAAGTAAAAAACAAATAGTTTTGGGTTAAAAGTAATTTATGAAATACTTTTGGGTGAAAAGTAAAAAAAAAATTTATTTTTTTTTGGAAAACCCCCAAAGCCAACGTTACGACAACCATATGCATAACAATTTTTTCTTTGAAAAATCCCCAAAGCACACCCCGCGTTGCGGCGGGGCGTAAAACGGTGTCAAATAGTACTAATGTCACACAACCGTCATCGACGACCAACACTGACTCGACCTATAATATGCGTTTTGCGACGAACCTGTCAAACATGGAAAAATAGAGGTAAAAACGTTGAACCACACATGCACGTTGCGTCGTATTAACTCGAAAAATTTAGAACTATACGTAAAACGAAAATTTGCGAAAGATGAAAAGTATAAGTGACAAAAGTTGTGAAGTTAAACTGCAAATAATGAAAAGTTTTGGATTAAAGTTAAAAAGACAAATTATGTAGGGTTAAAATTGGAAAAGGTACAAACCTTTCGGTTAAAACTAAAAAATCAAGTTTTTTTTTTTGGAAAACACCCAAAGCACAACTTACAAGTCCTTATACACAAAAAGTTTGCTAATTTATTTATATAGGTTTTAATTATTCACGAATTCTGTTTCTTATTTATTCATATTAGCTATTTTTAGAACGGGAACCTGCACAAGCTCTAATTCTACTATTATACTATACATTTTTCTTGTCCACCAAAGGGATTGAACCCTCGTTACTTAAAAAAATAAAATCTTATTCAATACTTTGTTACAGGTATGGTATGGTAAGGCATAGGCCCTTTGGTTCTTCCTTTTATTAGTTACTCATTAAAATAACATATTTAAACTGCCATTTATTTATATATTTTTATTAATAATTATACATTTGTAATTTTCTAATTAAACTATATATGCACACAGACTGAGGTTCAAACAAGAAACTTTAAATAATTGAGAACAAAATAAAAAGCTTTTTTGACCCTTAATTTGTATAAAATAGAAGAGTGTGATCACTTTTATGTTGTTTTCCTCATTAATTGCAGCGTTTATCTTCTTATTGTATGCTTCTTGAACGACTTCATCACTATTTAAATTCACACCCATAATTACTAACACACATCTTCACCTTAAGAAACATATTTGAGATCATGACTCTTCATCACTATCGCCTATTAGCCTATCACTAGCCACCATGACAATACAATCGCCGACCTCTGTCATCATAACCGTTACTCAAATCATCATATAACATGAACCCATCACCGCGTTCTACACACCAGTGGTGGAGCTTGAATGAAAACTTAGTGGGGGCCGGACTCTTGAAAATTCAATATTGTACACTAAAAAAAAGAATCTTTTGGTAAAATTAACACTATGGGTGAAAATCGGTGGGGGTCTTCGCCAATGCTTGACATCCAAACCACCACGCTCTCTTAGGGGCTGTTTGGCAACTTCTGAATGATTAAGTGTTGAACCAGTAAGAGGGCTGAACCATTAAGTGTTGAACCAGTAAGAGGTCTGAACCATTAAGAGCCAGTATAATGCTTAACCGTTCAAAGGCAAATGTCTGACCAATTAATTTTAGAGGTCTTAACCATTCAGACTCAGTATAATGCTTAACCATTCAGAGGCAAATTTTTGAACCATTCAGACATTTGCTCGCAAAACAAACAGTCTGAACTATTAAGTACTGAACCAGTAAGATGTCTGAATCATTATGAACCTCGAGGCAAACAAATAGCCCCTTACTTTCTTCAATCTTCACTAGCCAAGGGCCCAACACCCTTCTCTTGGCTTAGTGTCTCCTCCAATTTTGCCTCTTCTCAGGCCCGTTATGACCCATGGCCATCTTCCACAGTAATTGACAAGCTAAAAATTTAGTGATAATGTCAAAAATCTTATAATAGTTAATGAGGTGTAAACAATGTATTGAGATGTTAAAATATATATATATCTATAATAGAACTAATATATAACAAAATATTCAGGTTTTACTAATAATAACTCTTAGGTTAGCATTAACATTAACAACTTATAATAAATGTAACTTTTGCACATCACAAGACGAAATGGACATGTTTAATTGGAAGTGTTAAACGAGTCGTATTCATGCGTCCATTCAATTTGAAACTTACCTTAATCCGTTTGTACTAAATCCAAACCCATGCATAAACATCAGGTATCTTGCCTACCATCCAACACGCCGAGCGGCCTCAAGTCACTCCGAGAGACCGAACTAGCGATTCTTCGAGGCGAAGGAGTCGCCAACAAACCTCGCGAGAAAAAAGATAGAATTTACGACTACGACGTATACAACGATCTTGGCGATCCAGACAAGGATCCCGACTTGGCTCGCCCAGTCCTCGGCAACAAAGACTTCCCTCACCCGAGGCGTTGCAAAACCGGGCGACCTCCCACTAAAACAGGTATCAATCACTTTCCATCTAATCTCTACAACATGTATGAAACAACATTATTCTTAAATGAATTTCAAATGCAGATCCATTATCAGAATCCAGAAGTAGTGAAGTTTATGTGCCAAGAGATGAAGCTTTTTCTGAAGTGAAGAACATGACTTTCAATATCAAGACTGTATACTCAGTGTTGAAGGCTGTGATACCGTCGTTGGAGACGGCGTTGATCGACAAGAACCTCGGGTTTCCATACTTCACAGCCATTGATTCTTTGTTCAATGAGGGTGTTAATCTGCCACCCATTGAAAGTGATGGGTTTCTTAAGAACATTTTGCCTAGACTTTTGAAGTCTATAGAAGATGCACACAATAACATCTTGCTGTTTGAGACTCCTGAAATGATTGACAGTAATGTTGCTTTTGAACACTCACTAGTTTGACTTTTTTTGGTCAGTTTAAAGATTTTGCCTTTGTTGATATGCAGGAGATAAGTTTGGTTGGATTAGGGATGAAGAATTTTGTAGACAAACTCTTGCTGGTCTTAACCCTTTGAGTATAACCTTGGTCAGGGTATGCTTTTCAGAATTATACAACAGGTCAATTTGAGTCTGTTACGGGTCACCACCACCCGCGGCCATTACCAGACCGACCCATTTTGCCAGGCCAGCTAGGGGTGCAAACGCCGAACCCGAGCTTGACTAGGCTTGTACTTAGCTTGTTTTGAACTCTATTTATAAAGCGCTAGCTCAGGGCGGCTCGTTTATTATTTTAGTATTCACCTTATATACATTTATAAGTATTTTTTATATACAGTTATAACTTTATATATAAAGTAATATATATTATTTAGTTATTGTAATCATAAGTTTATAAATAATGATAATTATTATATAAATGTATATTTAATATATTAAATTAAAAGTATAAGAACAATATGCTTTCTTAGGCTCGCAAGCCAGCTTAAGCTCGATAAGCAAAACTAGGGTTTGCGCTCGTTTATTAAACAAGCTTATTTTAGGCTTGAGCATGGGCTCACTTATTGAACAAGCTTATGTTTTTTTTTTTTTTGGCTCGAGCCCTTGTTTAAGCTCGGCTGATTCGAGTTTTTAGTGAGCCAATCTCGAGTAGTTCATGAGCATCTTAGCTCCTTTACCCCCTAATTCCAGCTGTTATCCTGA
The DNA here is from genome assembly GCA_030545235.1 of Helianthus tuberosus. Lineage (NCBI taxonomy): Eukaryota > Viridiplantae > Streptophyta > Magnoliopsida > Asterales > Asteraceae > Helianthus > Helianthus tuberosus. Next base: position 45,374,366 of record CM060351.1, read on the forward strand.
ATATTTGACAATCAAGAAATGAAACATTAGTCAGTAAATGGTAACAATTTGAATGTTTGCAGGAATGGCCACTTACAAGTAAACTTGACCCGGAGGTGTACGGTCCTCCTGAATCGGCAATAACCAAAGAGATTGTCGAAAGAGCGATAAGAGGCTTTTGCACGCTTGAGGAGGTAGGATTCGTTATTTAAAACTTTCGATTTTTAATGCGCACAACATCCTATTTTTTTTTTATAAAAACTTTCAAAAAATGATTGGAGTTGCATATTGATCATATGCAGGCAATAGAGAACAAGAAGCTTTTCATGCTAGATTATCATGATATCTTCTTGCCTTATGTGCACAAAGTTAGAGAACTGAAAAATCTTAGAACAACTTTATATGGATCAAGAACTTTGATGTACCTTACTCCGACCGGAACATTGAGGCCATTAGCCATCGAGTTGGTTCGTCCACCTGGCAATGGCAAACCGCAATGGAAGCGAGCGTTCACCCCTTGTTGGGATGCTACCGGTATGTGGCTATGGAAGCTCGCCAAGGTCCATGTTCTTGCTCATGATAGCGGTTTTCATCAGCTCTATAGTCACTGGTAAGGACGACCCACCCTTTAGTTTATTGGTAGTTGCTAACACAACCCGAAATATGACATGAACATGACACGAAAACAATCAGATTCTGGGTTGATTAACATAACCTGTATATTAAACGGGTCAACCCGGACAGAACTTACTAACCCAATATTACTCATCAAAAGTTCACTTGAGTTGGAGTGATTCGTTGTAAAAACTGTTACAAAATCACCAGGTAACAGTGGGCTGGCAAATCGTGTTTAATAGGTCTATGGCGACGCGAATAATACAAGTATTAAACATGAATACAACTAGTTTAACTACTTTATATCTCATGTCCAATTTTTTCAACCCGCTCACCCCACACGATTGAGATGCGGACCCAAATTTAATCTTTCTTCATCATATGGCATAACTTGAGATTATATATTTTTTTCAGGATGAGAACACACTGCTGCACCGAGCCGTATATAATCGCAACAAACCGCCAACTTAGTAAAATGCACCCGATACATAATCTCCTACACCCTCACTTCCGGTACACGATGGAGATCAATGCTTTAGCTCGAGAAGCCCTCATAAACTCCAGTGGGATCATCGAATCATGCTTTACGCCTGGAAAGTATAGTATTGAATTGAGTTCAGTTGCATACGGCCAACTATGGCGGTTCGACCACGAAGCATTGCCAGCCGACCTGATCGCTAGAGGTATGGCAGTCGAAGATCCAGACTCGCCACATGGTTTAAAGCTATCTATCGAAGATTACCCGTATGCAAACGACGGTTTAGTCCTTTGGGACATTATTAAAGATTGGGTTACCGACTACGTGAACCATTACTACCCGGAAGATAATCTTGTGGAAACAGACGACGAGCTTCAAGCATGGTGGACCGAGATTCGAACAGTGGGCCATGCAGACAAGAAAGACGAACCATGGTGGCCCGTTCTCAAAACACCAAAAGATCTTATAGGGATTCTCTCGACGATCATATGGGTGACATCGGGCCACCATGCATCCGTCAACTTCGGGCAGTATGACTACGCGGGTTACATTCCTAACCGAACCACCATAGCCCGGGTCAAAATGCCGTGCGAAGACCCAACTGAAGACGAATGGGAAGCGTTTAAACGTAGGCCCGAAGACGAACTTCTATCCGCATTCCCTTCGCAGATTCAAGCGTCGCAAGTTATGGCGGTTTTGGATGTGTTATCGAATCATTCTCCGGATGAGGAGTATATCGGGGCGAAGATTGAACCGGTTTTCGAAGCGAACCCACAAATAAAAGCTGCTTATGAAGTGTTTGCTGGGAGGTTAAAGGAGTTGGAAGGGGTTATTGATGCTAGAAATGCTGATGAGAGCAGGAGGAATAGGAATGGAGTCGGGGTTGTACCGTACAACCTTCTAAAGCCTTTTTCGGAACCTGGTGTGACTGGCATGGGGGTTCCTAATAGTATTTCCATTTAAAGGGGGTGCATTGGTGATCAATAATGGAGCATGAATTGATGAATTGATGGATGATGATCTTGTGTTTTCAAATGTTGAATCATGATGTAGGTATCAATGTTTTAATAACCGGACAGGTCATCGAACTGGTCGTCTTGCTGGTCTGAAAAACCGGATGATGTCAAATAATTTAAAAAATAAAAAAGGAACTTGTTGTTTAAGATTTCATTAATATATAAAGCCTAGATTATAATAAATCATTAATGAGATTTTATAAAAAAAAAATTTGTAAAAATTTGATCCTATTCCAACCAACTGGTTGATTCAAATGAAAGCTATTCAAATAATAGTTATGGAAATTATATATTACATATATAATAGAAAGCAACATTTCTGTTTCAATCTTTTAAAATAATAATTATAACTTTTTAATTTTTTCCAACCTGTAATTTGACTTTAGCCTTGAAATTGGAGGCATATATGTTCAAAATTTCAATTATGACATTTTCTTTTGGGTTGTCCTTATATTATATACTATCAATTTAATAATTCTTGGCATTGTTGGTTGTACTTTATGCATTAAAATTTGTATGATACTTTTAAGAAATCTTATTAAATCATAATTGACATTGTTGTTTGTACTCTATGTATTAAAGTTTGTATGATGGTTTAAGAAACCTTATTAAATAATAATTCTTGGCATTGTTGTTTGTACTCTATGCATTAAAATTTGTATGATGCTTTTAAGAAATCTTATTAAATCATAATTGGCATTGTTGTTTGTACTCTATGTATTAAAGTTTGTATGATAGTTTTAAGAAACCTTATTAAATCATAAATAAGCAACAATTATGTTTTTTATAGAGTTGTGCCAAGAGGTTTTTTCTAATGATTTTTCACTTTGATGCCCCATATTTTTGCAAATTTTTCGTTTTACGTTTCGTTCTATATTTTGCAAGTTAACACGCCGCAACGTACGTATGGGGTTCAACGTTTTTTCGTCAAATTTTTCCCGTTTGACAGGCCCGTAACAACACGTCTATTTTTCCCTGTTTGGCAAGTTTGTCACAACACGCGGGTTCTAGACCATCTTAGTTATTTTTTTCTATGTTTTACGTTTCAGACTAATTTATTCACATTAACACGCCGCAACGGGCGTACGTGGTTCAAAGATTTTACTTTGCTTTTCCTTCGGTGTTATTTATTTTCTTTTTAATTTATTTTGTTTTTACGAGCTTTTCTGGTGTTGGTGGTCACCGACAGTGGTATAGCATTGGTGCAACTTGGCATGTTTTTACGCTCCGCCGCAACGCGCGGATGGTTTAATACTAGTTAAAATGAAATAGTAATTTTAATAGTTTAATTAATATACTATAATTTGAAAATTTAAAGAGAACCAACGTTCAAAATTGTGAGACAACTTTCAGAAATCAACACCATTTTGGCATGAAAGAAAATATCATATTGAAGAAAAAATAAAATGACACAGTAGTAACAATGATCTTTTATTCTTTCTGTTTATACAGTTTAACAATCTAAAATTATACACGTAGGAAAAAAAAATAAGAACGAACGAAGAGCTTGAAATTTATACGAGTCAGCTTTTAACTGATAATGTTTTTAACAAGCTAAATTACACGCAAGTTACGAGTTTATTGCACAGCCCTACAGCGAAATAATCTTATTCACAAACCAGATTTTCAAAATGCAAATTTGGGACCTGCAAATTAACCAAACAGCAACAGTTTTGGATCAAGGCACCAAACATCAAGAAACCTTGGGTTGTTTTGCCATGTGAAGACTTACACAGCAAGAATAACATGATAAAATGACTATTATACCCTCGAAAACAACACAAACGACGTTTCATAATACTTATGGCCCTACCGAAAGATGATCAAACAAACAGAACACGAGTACCCCACCATGACTATATGCTGTAAGATCTGATCACAAAGTGTTTAAACTTTAAAGTCTACAAACGAATGAAATCTTGTATCAACTTCACAAAAGATAGATGGAACTCATTTGGTCAAGGGTATTTTAGTCAATTGACGAAAGATCCACACGGCCGAGTTCATATAAAAAGTATGCATAATTGCATATCATGCTAAAGATTATACGAAAACTTAATGAGGAACATATATTTGGAATCATCATTGATCATGTGTATAGGCTATATAATTAACCGAAAATAGGACAAAATGAACAAGGAGATTTAGAATAAGATATATGCAAGCGATATGATGCAAAAATTTTAGTTATAGAGTCAAGACGGAACATATACCGAATGCAAATTGGAATTACCATACAATCATACCATAAACTACTTACTTAGCAAAAAACAAACAAAATAGATACCGGATTACCAAAATGAGACTAGAGATTTACGGATTTCATTTGCATTCGACACCAGCTTCAGCTGCACGACGTGGCTTACTTTTCCTCCTACTTCCTATGTGTCGAAAACCGTTAACCTGAGTCGACCCATTTGCGTTTGGCTGAGTTCCATCTGCACTTTCCTCTTTGACCAAATCGCCCTCTTCTTTCGACTGCTTGTTTCGTTTTCTCTTCTTTCCGTTCTCGGTTACCTTCCCATCTTTGTCTGATACAACATCGCTCGATTTAGCGTTCTCTTCATCTTCTAGTTTTTCAATATCTTCGTCGATTTCATCCACTAACGGTTTTTGAGGCCTGCCCCTTCTTTTTTGGGCCGGAATTCTTTCTTCTTCACCACTTCCGGTATCATCATTGTTAGTCAAAGTGAACTTTTTCCCCTTTCCTCTACCCCTACCCATATTTGCAGAAAGCAAGATTCAAGAAACACAGAAGCTGTTCTGCAAAATCAAATGGAAAAGATTCAATTTTTATTAAGAACAAACACTAAAGATTTGAAACCAAATCATGGGTATGTAACTAAACTTGAAACAATATCATTTCAGAAGTGTAAATCCTAAAAAAAGTAACAAATAGAAATGCATGAGTTGGTTAAGGATCAGGATCAGGATCAGGGAAGGGCAAAACCGTCAAAGATTCAATTTTTATTAAGAACAAACACTAAAGATTCAAATCCAAATCATGGGTATGTAACTAAACATGAAACAAAATCATTTCAGATGTGTAAATTCTAAAAAAAAAGTAAAATAGAAATGCATGAGTTGGTTAAAGATCAGAGAAGGGCAAAACAGTCAACAAACAAAGCTTGACACAAAAGTATTCAAATCAAGATTCAAGAAACATGAAGCTGTTCTGCCAAAACTCAAATAAAAGATTCTATTTTTATCAAGAACTAACACTAAAGATTCAAATCCAAATCATGGGTATGGTTAAAGATCAGGGAAGGGCAAAACCGTCAAAAAAAAAAGCTTGACAAACTCAAGTATTAAAATTAAAATCAAGATTAAAGAACTACAGAAGCTATTCTGCCAAAACAAATGAAAAAAGATTCAACTTTTATCAAGAACAAACATTAAAGATTCAAATCTAAATTATGGGTATGTAACCAAACTTGAAACAATATCATTTTAAAAGTGTATACCCTAATAAAAGTAACAAATAAAAATGCATGAGCTGATTTAAAGATCAGGGAAGGGCAAATCAGTCAAAAGAATAAAGCTTGAAAACTCAAAGCATTTAAATCAAGATCCAAGAAACACAGAAGCAATATAGCCAAATCAAATGAAAAAGATTCAAATTTTATCAAGAACAAACATGAAAGATTCAAATCCAAATCATGGGTATGCTACTAAACTTGAAACAAAATCATTTCAAAAGTGTATCAACAGAATCAACTGAATAGCATAAAGCCCTACAAAAAAGTAGAAATGCATGACTTATTTAAAGATCAAGGAAGACAAAAAAAAAAAAAAACAGTCAAAAACTAAAAATAAAAGCTTGAAAAACTCAAAAACTTAAAAAGAAATTCATTTCATAAGTGTATACGCAGAATCAACTAAATAACATAAAACCCTAAGAAAAAAAAAAGAAATGCATGAGTTTTCTAAGTGAAGATGTATGAAAAGGGGTTTAAATTAGATAAAAAGACAAGATCTTGACTTACATTACAAAATAAATGTAGAATCTTGAAAAATGACTACAAAAACAAAATCAGATTAGAAAAAAAAAAAAAAAAAACTAACCATGTGAGATGTAAGAAGATGCAGTAGTATCAATCAATCAATCAATCTATGAAAGCATCTCAATGTCTTGAACATGTAGGGTTCTTCAAAAGTTGAAAGAAAAGAGTGAGACTTTAAGCAACAAATAAACACAAAACCCTGAACAAGATAGATGGTGATTTGGGGATAGAATGAATGAGGATCAGATGAGAGAGAAAATTTTGAAATGAAGTGGTCCCAAGGCAAGAGGGAATGGGTAGATACAGCAAGCAGATAATAATAAGATATGGAAGAAGATGATACAGAGAGAGAGAGAGAGAGATTGTATTGATATATGTAGATGAGAATTTGGTCTGTAATGTTGAAACGGGTATGGTGTAGTAGTGTGTCCACTCTTTGTAAGGAAATCTCAATCTTAAAAGAGGTCTGAACTCTGAAGTCTGAAGGGTGGATTTTGACTTTTAGTTTTTTTTTTTTTTTTTTTGAAAGGTGTGAATTATTCGCGAATGTCGGGAGGTTTAGCATACGTTGTCTTAACCGGGTCCGCGCTAGAGAGCCCCCTCGCACAATAGATCCCCAATTTAAACCCCTCAATGACCTATCACCAAGACTCGAACTTGAGACCTTGAGGGGAATATCACCCGAGCCCACCATAAGTGGCACTTAAATACCCGTGGCCACCACTAGAGCACTAGTGATGGTTTGACTTTTAGTTAAGAGGTTGGGAAACACAACAATATTTATAAATGCGAAACACAACAATATTTATAAATGCTTATACGAATCTCATAATTACCAGCTTTAACGAGGGTTAAGCTTTATCGAGACTTCATTGAGGATGAGATGAGGAAGTTGAAGTGACTCTTCAAGAGGTAGATACGTGATCGAAAAAACGATCAAACGTTAATTGTAAATATGCATGTTTTTCTTTTTAATCATCTTGTAGGAGCAATTGGAAAACATCATCCTTGAAGATTTGACGAAAAACAGGTAAGTACACAAAGGGAACCCTCGAAAAAATGGTCACACACACGTGCACAATAAAAAAATTTATGTTACTGGCACTCTTATCACAGGGCCGTGCCCACTTGGCACACCCCCGTGTCCAAACAACCAGTTACACAAAATTAATAAAACACGGCACAGGGCCGTGCTACATCAGCACGGTGCCGTGGCCGACCTGCAGACAGAGTATATAAAGCTTGTCTTCACTTTTTCAACACAAAACACGACCCGTTTCTCCAGAGGCTCCGGTTCCTGACCATTTTCCGACAAATTTCAACGATAATCCGACCAAATCCGACTACATGGTATGATTCTAACATTATAGTTAGTTAGTTTAGCGATTTGAATGTAGTGTAACATCAAAAAAAATCGGTTTTAATCTATGGTTCTTAAACTAGACCCGTGCCAATCTCGAATTTTTGTTTATATCTTATTAGTAATAGTTACTACTAGTGTTTTGAGAAGTAAATCACTGAACATTGTTGGAAAAATTAGGTTGTTCAAGCAGTTATTCCTAAACCCTTGTTCTTGACGGAAAAAACCTAAAATCGAAGGGGTAAACAAGTGTTTTGCAAAATTGATACTTAGGGTTTGATTTTCGAGGTAAACCGCACCTAATAGACCAAATATTTTGAATTTTTCGAAGCCGGCTCGAAAACCTTAACTTTTGAAGTTACAGACGATTTGACTCGGGCCGTGTCCACCAGTGGACATGGGGCCGTGGGCAACACAGACCCCAGACACGAGACCGTGTCTGAAAGACACGGGACCGTTTCCAGACCACCTGATTTTAATTTTTCGCATAATTTTCAACATGCCAACTGTCTTACTGGTTCTTTCTTGCAGGAAAGGCACCACATAAGTTCCTAAGGTTCAAATCTTCTGAGCTTAATTACCAAAATTGGTTGGAGGTTTTGCAAGCTAGGCATGAAGAGCCTCCGAGACAAGTTTGCTATGAGACACTTGAAACTGTGGGGCAACGGGAAAGATATGATGCTCTTGTCACTGGTACTCTCCGCATCTTCTTCGAGGCTCGGCTCCGGTCAATCCATGAGTATAACATAGAGTTTCTGAGCACACTGACTTTCAACAAAACCGAGCCGAATCTCTTTAATTCCGATGCAGTGTAATTCAGGTGTGGGGGTGAGTGGTACATTCTATCAGTCACCCAATCTAGAACTTGCCAAAGCAATACGTTCCAAATCCTTACCAATACAAATCCAAGTAAGTAAATGATAGAGGCATTAGGACTAAACCCGTTTTTCGTTTAAAACCTTTATTTTTCTTTCTTTATCAAAAACACTCCCCTAGATAAACCCTGTTGAGCTTTAAAACCTTTAATTTCTAAACCCGCAAAAATATATTTTTGCAAAAACAACCACCCATCACCCCAAAACCAATTTTTTTTTTATTTCTCACACCCCTGTTTTTAGTAAATGCGGTTCTTTTGAAAATTACATAAAAGAAGTGACTTAGTTTTCTAAAAAAAATCTAGCTACTTGAAATAAATAAACAAAAAATATTGCTTAAAACATGTAGCTTTTAACTAAGTCACAAGCAAATAAATTTTCAAAAGAAAAACCGACATTTTACAATTTTAGCCACTTTCAATAAAACACACCTACCCGAGTCACATCCTACCCTCTCAAAGCCCTCTTGATATTTACAAGGATTAAAACGTCAAAAAGGAGCAGGTTTGATTGTTTGTCAAGCCTATAGTATGAGTAAGCTCTAAACTGGGTACGAGCGTTTTCAGTTATACATCTTCGGCCGAGTGTTGAGTGACTGCTTGTGAGGTGTGTAAATTTGTATATAACTAAATGGAATTTTATAAAGGCATGTTATGCCCAAAACAAATAATTTTTCTTAATTTGTGTTTTAAATAAATCATGACGAATAAGATTTTAAATAAAATAAAAACAAAATAAATTTAGAACTTGGATTCTCGACACTCTAAAGATAAGCCCAAAACCTTCTTTTCTACCTATTCTGTTTGGGTGTGTAAGCCACATTATAGAATTTTGCTTGAAGACAAGCAAAGATTTAAGTGTGGGGGTATTAGATGTGCGTAAAATAAAACATATAAATTATATCAAATACAACGTAAAATCAACCCTTTTTCGATACTAATGTTGGAAAAAGCATGTTTCTTTGTTCCTTTTTAACTTACAGGGTCAAAAGAGCTTAAACGAACAAAAGAAGCAAATTAACAGCAAAAAACAACATAAATACAAAGGAGGACTAACACGACTCGCCAAGCCCTCATCCACATCCAAACCAACAAAATAACAAGATCAGAAGTTCTGGCACGGGGTCGTGCCTACCAGGCATAGGGCGTGCCCAGTCAAGATTCTCTGCAGAAGAAAAGACAACAACAAAAGACAAATCAGAAGACCAACACAGGGCCGTGCTAAGGAAACACGGGGCGTGATGTGTGTAAAATGCAACATATAAATTACATCAAATGAGGCATAAAACTAACCCTTTTTAAGTACTAATATTGGAAAAAGAGTGTTTTTGTCTTCCTTTTGTATTTTCAGGATTAAATGAGCTCAAAAACACAAAAGAAGCAAAAAGACAGCTAAATCCAACATAAATACAAGAAAAGGAACATAAGTGGACTGCCCGACCCCTCAACGACATCTTCCCAAGCAAAATAGAGAAGGCAGAAGACTGAACACGCCCCGTGCTCAGCCAGCACGGGGCCGTGCCCAAGAAGCAGCAGAAAAGACAAACCTATAGAAGCTTCTATTGCCCACCACGGGGCCGTGCCCAGTGAACACGGGGGCGTGGCGAAAGTACAGCAGGCGCATTAATTGTAATTGCGAATTACAATTAATGAGGAGAGAGAGTGTCAGACAGACACGGGGCCGTGCCCAGCTCTCTGTTCAGCCTATAAATAGGAGTGCTTGGTTTCGTTTCAACTCATCCCTTGGCACACCACCTCTCTCACACTTCATCCACCACCCACCACCATCACAACACCATCATCCACCACCATCATCCATTGTCCATCGTAGAGTGTGTGAGTCGTCTCGGGATCCAAGATTGATCGTAAGAGTTCTTGACAATCAAGGCCATGTTTGCCTAAGTCTCTTACATCACTTGGTGAAGACAAAGTGTCTAGTATAATACTTTTTATTTCTAATCTTTTGCACTTTTTATTTGGTTTTGTATTAATGACTTTAATAACTAGTTACTTATGTTGAAGGTGATCTTTCCTTATCGTTTGTCCGTGGTGTCTTGGCATTATTTTACTGTCTATATAAAATAAAGGATTTTCACCATTCATATCTCCACGGTCTATATGGAGGTATGTTGGCTACCTGGTCGGGGGGTTAAGGGAACGGTTTGGTAAAGGTCTTGCCATTGTTCAGCGTTTAGAGGTCCTGCAATGGACCTGGGTCAAATTTAGTAGGACCTCCTTCAATGCTTCACGGTATTGGATGGCGGGTGTCCAAACTCTTTGACCCCCTCATAAGTTAACTACTATTAATACTATAACCCGACTATTTAGGACTGTATCTCTGCTGACTCAGACTACTTAGCCGAGGGTAACGTCACCGCCAAAAGCGGGGCCTACCATAATATTGCATTAATAACTTAATTCATTATCTTCTGATGCGTGTGAAGTGTTATATATATTAGGTGTATATTTTAAGCCCTTTTTAACACTTATTTTAGCCAAGTTTTAAATTTATAAAACACGATATTTTACTAACACTAAACACACATATGGGCAAGTGCACCCATCGTGAGCGTAGTATAGCGTTGGTAAGATACCGAGGTCGTCCAAGGACACAAGAGCTTTTAGTACCGGTTTATCCTCAACGTCTAACCAAAATAAAAGTTTAGAAAAATGTTTTAAACTAAGAAAATTAAAAACTAACTAAAATGCTGAAAATAAAAATAAAAGAAAAACAGATAGATAAGATGAATCACTTGGTTCCGACTCGTATCTAGTATAACCTTTGATTATTTCCGCACTTTTGCACATAATTAAGATATTATCTTAGTTATCGTAGTAGGCCCATCTTTTGAAGGTGACGTTACCCTCACCCCAGTAGTTTGAGTCAGCAGGGATACAATCCTAAAAGGGTGGATTATTGGAAGATAATGAATTAAGTTATTAATGCAGTATTGTGGTAGGCCCCGCTTTTGGCGGTGACGTTACCCTCGGCTAAGTAGTCTGAGTCAGCAGGGATACAGTCCTAAATAGCCGGGTTATAGTATTAATAGTAGTTAACTTATGAGGGGATCAAAGAGTTTGGACCCCCGCCATCCAATACCGTGAAGTATTGAAGGAGGTCCTACTAAATTTGACCCAGGTCCATTGCAGGACCTCTAAACGCTGAACAATGGCAAGACCTTTACCAAACCGTTCCCTTAACCCCCGACCAGGTAGCCAATATATCTCCATATAGACCGTGGAGATATGAATGGTGAAAATCCTTTATTTTATATAGACAGTAAAATAATGCCAAGACACCACGGACAAACGATAAGGAAAGATCACCTTCAACATAAGTAACTAGTTATTAAAGTCATTAATACAAAACCAAATAAAAAGTGCAAAAGATTAGAAATAAAAAGTATTATACTAGACACTTTGTCTTCACCAAGTGATGTAAGAGACTTAGGCAAACATGGCCTTGATTGTCAAGAACTCTTACGATCAATCTTGGATCCCGAGACGACTCACACACTCTACGATGGACAATGGATGATGGTGGTGGATGATGGTGTTGTGATGGTGGTGGGTGGTGGATGAAGTGTGAGAGAGGTGGTGTGCCAAGGGATGAGATGAAATGAATCCAAGCACTCCTTTTTATAGGCTGAACAGAGAGCTGGACACGGCCCCGTGTCCGCTGGGCACGGCCCCGTGTCTGTCTGACAATCTCTCTCCTCATTAATTGTAATTCGCAATTACAATAAATGCGCCTGCTGTACTTTCGACACGCCCCCGTGTCCGCTGAGCACGGCCCGTGGTGGGCAATAGAAGCTTCTATAGGTTTGTCTTTTCTGCTGCTTCTTGGGCACGGCCCCGTGCTGGCTGAGCACGGGGCGTGTTCAGTCTTCTGATTTCTCTATTTTGCTTTGGAAGGTGCCGTTGAGGGGTCGGGTAGTCCACTAATATCCCTTTTCTTGTATTTATGTTGGATTTAGCTGTCTTTTTGCTTCTTTTGCGTTTTTGAGCTCATTTAATCCTGAAAATACAAAAGGAAGACAAAAACACTCTTTTTCCGATATTAGTACTTAAAAAGGGTTAGTTTTATGCCTCATTTGATGTAATTTATATGTTGCATTTTTCACACATCAAATACCCCCACACTTGAACTTTTGCTTGTCCTCAAGCAAAACTCTTTAATATATGGCTTACACTCCCAAATGGAATAGGTAGAAGAGAAGGTTTTGGGCTTGTCGTAGAGTGTCGGGATTTCTAAGATCTTTTTGGGTTTTATTTTTATTTATTTACACTCATATTCGTATTGATTTATTTAGAACTTTTCATAAAAGAAATTATTTATTTGGGCATACCATGCCTTTTTAAAATTCTATTTATATACAAGTTCACATACCTCACGGGGAAATCACTCACACTCGGCCGAAGGTGTATTTTTAGTGAATCACTCGAGAGCGGCATGGAACTTATTCCTACCATAGGCTTGCCAAGAAATCAATCCTCCTCCTTTTTAACTTTTATACCTTTGTAGATATCAAGAGGACTTTGTGGGTTAAGGGTTAGGCTAGGGTTAAAGGTAGGTGGTTGGGTTAGTGGTTAGTAGAAAAAGGGCTAAAAGCGTAACAAGTGTCGGTTTTCGTATTTTTGCAACTTTTTATTTTGATGAAGCTTTTATTCAAACTAAGTTATTTTTGATTAACTTGTTTGTTTATTTTCTTTTTGCTTCATCATTATCACATTTTTTTTACGAAGAACCGAACTTGTTACTAAAATAAAGGGTTAAAACTGAAAAATGTTTTGGTGGGTAAAAGGGTTTTTTGTTTGGGTGATGAAACGAAAAGGTTTAGGCTCAAAGGGGCTAACTAGGGAGATTTTTTGGTAGGTGGTAAAAGAAAAAGAAAAATAATGGTGTAGAAATAAAAAGGGTTAGTCCTAATGCCTCCATCATTTACTTACTCGGGTTTAAGTTGATAAGGACCGGGAATGTATTGTCATGGCAAGTTCTAGAGTCGTAAGAACCAAGCGGCTATTCACACAAGAAACGAAAAATTAGCATTTAGTCAAATGATATGTAATTGTGTGCTCAATAAAGGCTCAAAACTCACTTTTGTGGGAATGGGTTTTTATGTGATCAAGTATATATAATCAAATTTTAAATAAGTTTGCTATGCCTTTTCATAATTTTCTTATGTTGGTTCTTTTTATCACTACGCTATCGGTTGTAAATTTGTAAAAATATAACCTTTTTGAGAACTTGAATTTTCCGAGTTAAACCTAGACAAGTAAAAAAAATGAAATTTTTGAAAAAAAATTTGGGGTGATTAGCGGTTCCAATAGAGTTTTGTGTAAGGCTTGTATTTAGGACTTGCAAAATTCAAGGTTCTAGCATCCCCCCCACACTTAAATTACACATTGTCCTCAATGTGTCCCAAAAATAAATTTTTAGGTTGATTAGATGTGTAAAATAGTGTTTAAAAAGCAAAAAATTGTGTTACTGGGCACTGAACACGGCCCCGTGTTGTCCGGGCACGGCCCCGTGTTGTCCGGGCACGGCCCCGTGTTCAAGTGCCAGTAACAGAATTAAAACAAGAGAAACAGAAGCCTGGACACGGGGGCGTGTTGGGTGAACACGGCCCGTGTCCAGTAACCTGAACTGGGCGTTTTTCTGCAGGTGGTTCAGCACGGGGCCGTGTTGGTTGTGCACGGCCCGTGTTGAACCTTCTGAAATGGAGAGAATTGTCGGGTTGCCTTGTTCTTGTGCATGAGTTCATTTTTCTCGTTCCCCTTTTCATCCTTTACCACCATGAGTGTGTTTTATTCATTACAAACCATCCAAACCTTAAAACCATCATTTCATTTCATCATAGAGAGAACTTACATAGTCCTAAATTAAACTAGATAAAACAAAGAAATAACAAACCATGGAGTCCTAGCCTTTACTTTATTTTAATTAGCAAAATTTCCAAGAAGTAATTAATCTTGGTTAACCAAGGCCTTTTTTTTTTTTTTTTTTTTGAACTCCTCCTTCCGTGTGCGGTTCTCCTCAAATGTCGGCGAGCCATTCTTCCACCTCCCTTGGAAGGAGAAAAGAAGGCTCATTGGCATTAGTTTGAGGAGTTTCAACTTCCACCGGGATCTCTTGTTGGTGTTCCACGGGAGGTTCCGCCGGAAAGTCTTCCCACCCGGTAGGGTTGTTGATTCCGAGTGCCAGGTTCCAATCCTGTTGAGGGAGGACTGGTTCCATTGGAGGTGCTACAAGAATATTTAACCTCTGGTGCAAGAGGTTAATTTCTTGGAAGCTGCTTTCAAGTCCCATCGTAAGATCGTTAATACGGTCGATTAGGACCTCCTCTACTGAAGTCATTTCGTCGAGAGCCTCCCTTAATGCTATCACATAGTGCACAAGTGTAGCTTCAATGGAGGGTCTTCTTCCTCTTCGGCTGTTTGACGAATGCACAGAAGATGTTTCGCTGTTTTCACTCGACATCCTACGAAAAATAAACTAAAAATAGTTTATTTAATGAAACAGTGTCCGGACACGGCCCCGTGCTCACTGAGCACGGCCCCGTGTTCATCTTTCTGCAGAGTTTCGGAACAAGGAAACTTGGATTTTTAAGTTATTTTCTGAACTTGCGGGGCCTTTTTTAGCTACTAATAACTTAAAACAATGTTTCATAACATGTTTTTACCAAGATTCTTTGAACAAAACTCATTTATCCCTACCATAGAGTTGGAGGAATTCCAAACTTTCAATGGTAGCTCTTGGAAAAAGACGGAGAAGAAGGAAATGGCTAAAAGAGGAAAGGACAAGATGGGTTGTTGGAACCTTCTTTTAGACTTACCTAGGATAGTTTGAGAGAAGATTCCTGCAAATCTCTGTCCCAAGTTGGTCCAAATGTGCAGAATTCTTGGCTGCATTTATAGAAAATGACAGCATCCTGGACACGGCCCCGTGTTCAGTGGACACGGCCCCGTGTGCAGGTGGAGTTCTGACACAGTTTGTCCGTATTCTGACGTACTGATCAGAATGGAATCTTTCGATGGACACGGGGGCGTGTTGGCTGGGCACGGCCCCGTGTCTAGGGACTGTTTTATGAAGTTGTCTAGTTTTAAGGCACTTGTTAGTATCGGGTGGCTCCTGACTGGTTGGAACAACCCCAAAGTGCTTAAGATACCTTAATTGTCCTAGACTAAGGCGAGAACGCAAGAGGTTGTCGGTGAGGGTAATTCCTATTTTCATTCTAGGTGGACAAGTCCAACCCTTTCCCGGGCTCTTGTTAAAGAAGGTGTATGCCGAATCGCTCAGGTCTATGTATGCACCGAACGAAGTCGATGGAGAGTCCTTCACGGCACAATCGACACAGGGACGACTATCGTCCAAGTCTTTGCTAGGTACGAAGGTATTTTCGGGAGCAACGAGGTTGTTGGAATGCGGTTCCAACATTTCTTCATGGGTATCGTCTTGGGGTGGATCAATAAAATCCTTCCCAAGCTCTTCTAACCATTTCAGAATTAGCTCTTCTAGTCGAAATAACTCGTCAAGGAGCATTTCCCCTAGAATATCTGGCTGGGCGCATTCGAGGGAGAAATAGTGCTTATTTTTACTTTCGCCCCTCTTAAGGTTGTGAGAAGTTGGTGGGTCCATGTAGTGGGGCCTATAATTTAGGAAGTAGCATTTTACTTCTTCATGTTCGCCACCACATAATTGACACCACATACCATAAGAGTGCCGAAAGTAAAAATAATTACTATCACTCATGTTTATGTCAGAAATTACCAACCGCCGGGATCTAACGGTTCTGTTTTCAGTAACTGAAACTTGGGCACGGGGGCGTGTAGAGTGGGCACGGCCCCGTGTTCAGCTTACTGTCTGATGTAAAACAGGATTGCCAGTTCCAATGATTGAGCACGGGGGCGTGTTCAGCGGGCACGGCCCGTGCTGAACTTTGCAGAAGCTGAAAAACTAAGAAAATAAAAAGAAAAATAAAAAAAATGATTAGGCCGTTGATTCCTAACTTTCTTAAAATCCTTGTGTCCCCGGCAACGGCGCCAAAAACTTGATGCGTGTGAAGTGTTATATATATTAGGTGTATATTTTAAGCCCTTTTTAACACTTATTTTAGCCAAGTTTTAAATTTATAAAACACGATATTTTACTAACACTAAACACACATATGGGCAAGTGCACCCATCGTGAGCGTAGTATAGCGTTGGTAAGATACCGAGGTCGTCCAAGGACACAAGAGCTTTTAGTACCGGTTTATCCTCAACGTCTAACCAAAATAAAAGTTTAGAAAAATGTTTTAAACTAAGAAAATTAAAAACTAACTAAAATGCTGAAAATGAAAAACTAAGAAAATAAAAAGAAAAATAAAAAAAATGATTAGGCCGTTGATTCCTAACTTTCTTAAAATCCTTGTGTCCCCGGCAACGGCGCCAAAAACTTGATGCGTGTGAAGTGTTATATATATTAGGTGTATATTTTAAGCCCTTTTTAACACTTATTTTAGCCAAGTTTTAAATTTATAAAACACGATATTTTACTAACACTAAACACACATATGGGCAAGTGCACCCATCGTGAGCGTAGTATAGCGTTGGTAAGATACCGAGGTCGTCCAAGGACACAAGAGCTTTTAGTACCGGTTTATCCTCAACGTCTAACCAAAATAAAAGTTTAGAAAAATGTTTTAAACTAAGAAAATTAAAAACTAACTAAAATGCTGAAAATAAAAATAAAAGAAAAACAGATAGACAAGATGAATCACTTGGTTCCGACTCGTATCTAGTATAACCTTTGATTATTTCCGCACTTTTGCACATAATTAAGAGATTATCTTAGTTATCGTAGTAGGCCCATCTTTTGAAGGTGACGTTACCCTCACCCCAGTAGTTTGAGTCAGCAGGGATACAATCCTAAAAGGGTGGATTATTGGAAGATAATGAATTAAGTTATTAATGCAGTATTGTGGTAGGCCCCGCTTTTGGCGGTGACGTTACCCTCGGCTAAGTAGTCTGAGTCAGCAGGGATACAGTCCTAAATAGCCGGGTTATAGTATTAATAGTAGTTAACTTATGAGGGGATCAAAGAGTTTGGACCCCCGCCATCCAATACCGTGAAGTATTGAAGGAGGTCCTACTAAATTTGACCCAGGTCCATTGCAGGACCTCTAAATGCTGAACAATGGCAAGACCTTTACCAAACCGTTCCCTTAACCCCCGACCAGGTAGCCAACATATCTCCATATAGACCGTGGAGATATGAATGGTGAAAATCCTTTATTTTATATAGACAGTAAAATAATGCCAAGACACCACGGACAAACGATAAGGAAAGATCACCTTCAACATAAGTAACTAGTTATTAAAGTCATTAATACAAAACCAAATAAAAAGTGCAAAAAATTAGAAATAAAAAGTATTGTACTAGACACTTTGTCTTCACCAAGTGATGTAAGAGACTTAGGCAAACATGGCCTTGATTGTCAAGAACTCTTACGATCAATCTTGGATCCCGAGACGACTCACACACTCTACGATGGACAATGGATGATGGTGGTGGATGATGGTGTTGTGATGGTGGTGGGTGGTGGATGAAGTGTGAGAGAGGTGGTGTGCCAAGGGATGAGATGAAATGAATCCAAGCACTCCTTTTTATAGGCTGAACAGAGAGCTGGACACGGCCCCGTGTCCGCTGGGCACGGCCCCGTGTCTGTCTGACAATCTCTCTCCTCATTAATTGTAATTCGCAAATACAATAAATGCGCCTGCTGTACTTTCGACACGCCCCCGTGTCCGCTGAGCACGGCCCGTGGTGGGCAATAGAAGCTTCTATAGGTTTGTCTTTTCTGCTGCTTCTTGGGCACGGCCCCGTGCTGGCTGAGCACGGGGCGTGTTCAGTCTTCTGATTTCTCTATTTTGCTTTGGAAGGTGCCGTTGAGGGGTCGGGCAGTCCACTAATATCCCTTTTCTTGTATTTATGTTGGATTTAGCTGTCTTTTTGCTTCTTTTGCGTTTTTGAGCTCATTTAATCCTGAAAATACAAAAGGAAGACAAAAACACTCTTTTTCCAATATTAGTACTTAAAAAGGGTTAGTTTTATGCCTCATTTGATGTAATTTATATGTTGCATTTTTCACACATCATCTTCCAATAATCCACCCTTTTAGGATTGTATCCTTGCTGGCTCAAACTACTGGGGTGAGGGTAACGTCACCTTCAAAAGAGGGGCCTACTACAATAACTAAGATAATCTCTTAATTATGTGCAAAAGTGCGGAAATAATCAAAGGTTATACTAGATACGAGTCGGAACCAAATGATTCATCTTGTCTATCTGTTTTTATTTTATTTTTATTTTCAGCATTTTAGTTAGTTTTCATTTTTCTTAGTTTAAAACATTTTTCTAACCTTTTTATTTTGATTAGACGTTGAGGATAAACCGGTACTAAAAGCTCTTGTGTCCTTGGACGACCTCGGTATCTTACCAACGCTATACTACGCTCACGATGGGTGCACTTGCCCATATGTGTGTTTAGTGTTAGTAAAATATCGTGTTTTATAAATTTAAAACTTGGCTAATAATAAGTGTTAAAAAGGGCTTAAAATATACACCTAATATATACGACACTTTATCGCACATCAAGTTTTTGGGGCCGTTGCCGGGGACACAAGGATTTTAAGAAAGCTTAAAATCGACGGCCTAATCAGTTTTTCAAAACCTTTTTAAAACGCGCGCACATTTTTCTGCATTTTAGTTTAGTTTTGCATTTACAGTAACCTGTACACGGGGCCGTGTTCACTGAACACGGGGCCGTGCTGCATATTTTTCATAAAACACCCAGTAACAGAAGCTTGAACACGGGTCGTGCTCACTGAACACGCCCCGTGCTCAACAAAATCAGTAAATTTAATTAAAACGCCCAGATACAGATCCTGAACACGGGGCCGTGTCCAGCCTCTGTTTCCGTTTTTCTTTTTGTTTTCTGATCTCGAGACTTGGTTGTGGTCTGCTGAGTGATTCTTATGGATCAATACTAAGGAGGTTACAACTACACCTATGAGGAGGATGATTATAGGGGTAATTATTGCACTAATTGTCGTAATGCACGCTCGATTCAAAATAATCACTCATATCAACCATCCAATTCATACACCTACTATGAGGAGCCCAGGTACGAGCCATCAACTTCATACACATCCTATGAAGACCAAAGGTATGAACCTCCTCCCTCATACTCATATTTTGATGAACCAAGGTATGAACCCTCATATTCATACTTTGAGGAACCAAGATATGAGCCACCACCTACGTATGCTTACTATGAGGAACCTTGGCGTGAACAACCCACCTCATATGAGTATTATGGAGAACAAAATTACGAACCTTATCCATCATATGCTTACAATGAAGAACAATGGTGCGAACCATCGACTTCATATGAGTATTATGAGGAACAAAGGGTCGAACAACCGGATTCAAGCTTAGAAAATTCCGATTCTTTTTCTATAACCGAAGTGACCGATAGGATATTAGAACACATTAGAGTTATCGATCGATGTATAAAAGAAGCCCGCGTAAGGGAAGAGGAGTCCCGCGCAAGAGAAGAATTAAAAAAAGAAGAGATAACTGAAAATGTAAAAATGGAAGAACAACTAAGTGAAAAACCGACACATGAGTTAAACAACGAAAAAGGTGAGTCCGACAACGTTAAAATTCAAGAAGAGTCTAATTTTGAAGAAATTAATCTCTTGTCACCTTCTTTCGAAAATCATTGTTTAGTACCCACTCATGCTAAGTTTTTAAAAGAGTTAAACACTAACACTAAAATTGACGAAACGGTAAGTATTAAGTTAACTAATGATCAAACTTTACTAATAAAAGAAGACCCATTTGAAATTAACATTACACCGGTTCCATGTTTCTTTCAAAATTCGTTTATTAGTAATATCACAATCGATAAGGATCTTTGTGTTAACATAATGCCTAATTACATTTTCGAAAAATTAAGTATTAGTGATTTTTCTCCACTTCAAATACCCATTTTTCTATCCAATCGGAAAGTAATAAAATCAATCGGTATAGTTGAAGATGTCTTGGTTCAAACAAATCAAATGGTAATCCCGACCGACTTTGTCATCCTCGATGACGCTCCTCTAGTGTTGGGACGGCCATTTGTAAAAACTCACGAAGCTTTGAAAAACCGGAAGTTCAACAATCTACCTCTTCAATTAGGGGCATTTAAAAGGAGTGTCGATCTCGAACGATCAATGAAATATCCATTCGGCAATAATGACCCCCTAATTGAAGATGAAAATGAACCACCCGATACAAGTGAAGAGATTGACCACTTTGTTGAAGAAGAGGTCGCCATAGAACAAACTTTTAAAGTTCTTGATCGAAATGAGCAACCAAATAAGGAGTCTCCTAAAGACCCACCACTTGAGCTCAAAGAACTTCCAAAAGGTTTGGAATATGCTTTTCTGGACAAAGATGGTAATTTACCTGTAATTATTTCGTCTAAATTAGATAACTTAGAAAAAGAAAAATTGATTAATCTTTTGAAAAAACACAAAAACGCAATAGCTTGGAAACTTGTAGACATAAAAGGAATTAGTCCTTCTATGTGCACACACAAAATTTTGATGAATGATGACTACAAATCGGTCATACAACCACAACGTCGAGTAAATCCAAATGTTCAAGAAGTGGTTAAAAACGAAGTCATCAAGTTACTTGATGCCGGACTTATCTATCCTATCTCAGATAGTCCTTGGGTAAGTCCCGTCCAAGTAGTTCCAAAGAAAGGAGGTATGACGGTAATAACTAACGAAAAGAATGAACTAATACCAACGAGAACCGTCACAGGATGGAGAGTATGTATAGATTATAGACGATTAAATGAAGCAACAAGAAAGGATCATTTTCCTTTACCCTTCATTGATCAAATGTTAGAAAGATTATCCGGTCATAAATTTTACTATTTCTTGGATGGTTTTTCAGGTTACTTTCAAATCCCGATAGCACCCGAAGACCAAGAAAAGACAACTTTCACATGTCCTTATGGAACTTTTGCTTATCGACGCATGCCGTTTGGTCTATGTAATGCCCCAGCAACATTCCAACGTTGCATGGTAGCTATTTTCCATGACATGATAGAAAAGACAATGGAAGTCTTCATGGACGACTTTTCTATCTTTGGGGATTCATATGACCAATGCCTCGATAACCTTGAACGAATGCTATCCCGATGTGAGGAAACTAACCTCGCCCTTAATTGGGAAAAATGCCATTTCATGGTAACGGAGGGAATAGTACTCGGTCACAAGATCTCAAGCGAATGAATGGAGGTGGATCGAGCCAAAATAGATACCATTTCTAGATTACCACCTCCATCCTCCGTACGAGCTATCAGAAGTTTCCTAGGGCATGCCGGATTTTATAGACGATTTATCAAAGACTTTTCAAAAATCTCAAGGCCTCTAACGAAGTTACTTGAAAAAGATGCTCCATTCATCTTTGACAAGGATTGCAATCAAGCATTTCTAACCCTAAAGGAAATGTTGGTCAACGCACCTATCATGATAGCGCCTGATTGGAAATTTCCTTTCGAAATCATGTGTGATGCTAGTGACTTTGCAGTTGGAGCTGTCTTGGGACAGAGAAAAGAAAAGCATTTCCACCCAATCTATTATGCTAGTAAAACACTTAATGATGCACAAGAAAATTACACAACAACTGAAAAAGAATTACTAGCTGTGGTATTTGCTTTTGATAAATTTCGTTCTTATCTTGTTCTTTCTAAAACTATAGTCTATACAGACCATGCAGCCATTCGATATCTCTTCAAGAAGCAAGACGCAAAACCACGTTTGATTAGGTGGATTCTACTCCTCCAAGAATTTGACATTGAAATCAAGGACAAAAGAGGAGCAGAAAATACCGCAGCAGATCATCTTTCACGCTTAGAAGACCCAGCTTTAGAGGCAACCAGGGACGAGCAAATCAACGAAAAATTTCCAACTGAGTCCCTGGAAATGGTGGAATACAAGGAAGAACCATGGTACGCCGACTATGCTAACTACCTAGCTAGCGGTATAGTCGCAAAAGGATGGCCACATCATCAAAGAAAAAAAATTCTTTGCCAATGTGAAACACTACTTTTGGGAAGATCCATATCTTTTCAAAATGTGTGCCGACCAACTCGTCAGACGATGCGTACATGGTAGTGAAGCACGAAGAATTCTCCGCCATTGTCATGAAGGTCCATACGGAGGACATCATGGTGCTGCTAGTACCGCACGAAAGGTATTCGATTCAGGATTTTATTGGCCAACCATTTACAAAGACGCTCAAAGTCTTGTAAAAACATGTGATGCTTGCCAAAGAACAGGTAATATTTCTTCCAAAAACGAAATGCCACAAAATGGCATTCTTGTTTGTGAAATTTTTGATGTGTGGGGACTCGACTTTATGGGACCCTTCCCACCATCGAAAGGAAACAAATATATACTTGTGGCAGTAGATTACTTGTCTAAATGGGCCGAGTCCGAAGCACTTCCAACAAATGATGGAAGAGTCGTGGTAAGATTTCTGAAAAAATTATTCTCTCGTTTTGGCACACCTAAAGCTTTAATAAGTGATAGAGGTACCCATTTTTGCAACCATCAACTCGAAATTTTTTTAACAAGATATGGGGTCTATCACCGGGTTTCAACAGCATATCACCCTCAAACAAACGGACAAGCCAAAGTGACTAATAGAGGTTTAAAACGAATACTCGAAAAAACCGTAGGGTTAAATAAAAAGGAATGGGCTGATAAATTAGATGATGCTTTATGGGCTTTTCGAACTGCTTATAAAACAACAATAGGTACAACCCCGTATAAGCTAGTCTATGGAAAAAGTTGTCATTTGCCAGTAGAAATTGCACACAAAGCCTACTGGGCAATCAAAAATGTAAACTTGGATTTAGAATTTGCTGGTAAAAATCGATTTTGTCAATTAAATGAATTAGACGAGCTTAGGAATTATGCATACTCAAACTCTGAAATTTATAAGGAAAGAATGAAAAATTTGCATGACAAACATATTAAACCTAATGAATTTCGGGTAGGGGATCTAGTTCTTTTGTTTAATTCACGACTTCGATTGTTTCCTAGTAAATTAAAGTCTAGGTGGTCAGGACCTTTTTCCGTCACCCATATTTTTCCACACGGTGCAGTAGAAATTAAATATCGAAATGGGCCACCATTTAAGGTTAATGGCCTACGGCTGAAACTCTATCAAGGATTCATTGAGGATGAAGAAGATGAGATCTCGCTTCAAACGGTGGAAGAATAAAAACATCATGCCTGGTAAGTTACGAACGATTGAGACAACAAAATAAAGCGGTAAGTTTTCTAACCATAGCTTATGGGAAAAAGGGGCACTCACACGCGCACTAAAAAAAAAAAAAAACTTGCTCGACACGGGGCCGTGTTCGCGCTGCAGACGGGATAAAACCTTTTTTTTCAAAACAGTTTCTTCATTCCACACGCCCCGTTTCCCCACAAAAGCTCTGGTTCCAGGCGATTTTTCGCAAAATTTCAACGTCTCCTATCGATCTAACAACGTCAAGGTATGATTCTATCACTCTTAGTAGTTAGATTAGTTACTTGCATGTAGTTAAAACACCAAAAATTTGGGGAAAAATCTAGGGTTCTTGAAGTTCATCCGGATCCAACCTCAAATTTTTGTTTAGATCTGTTTGCATTTAGTTAGATTAGTGTTAGGGGAAGTAAATACACTTGTATTGTTCATAGATTCACCCAATTTCTTACAAAAACCCCAAACCCTTGTTCTTGAACCGAAAAAGATAAAATTGATGGGGTAAACGGGATATTTTGGGAAAAATGGTGTTTAGGGTTTCATTTTCGGGGGAAACCGCACCTATTGGACCAAAAATTTTCAAGTTTTCGAAACCGGGTCGAAAAATGGGATTTTTGAGTAACAGACCTCTGGACACGGGGCCGTGTCCGCTGAACACGGGGTCGTGTCCAGGCCGCTGTTTGCAGTTTTGTCCGAAAATATTTCTGTTTCGTGCTAACTTTTGGTGTATTCTTGCAGATGGCCAGGAAGTTCACAAGATTTAACGCCAATGAGCTAGATGCAAGAGCTCGATATGAGCTTCTTCAAACAAGGCCCGAGGAATACCCGCGGCAAGCTTGCACGGACTTGCTAACCATGGTGAATCAAATTGACCGTTTCAACAACATTGTCACGGGACCACTCAGAGTCGCACAAACAACTCGACTCCGTTCTGTCCATGAATGCACCTTGGAATTCTACAGCACCTTTGCATTCACTTCAAGGTGCGACCCGTTCGATAATGACGGGGTGTCATTCCGGTGTGGCGGAACGAGGTATTCGATCTCTATGGCACAATTTGGGTCGATTATCGGGTTGTATGCGGAAGAGGATGCGGGAAACGAAGAAAATACTGGGGGATTGAGAGAGATTGAAGACAACGAACGCCAAGCCATGTGGGCTCAGATTGGGGAAGGATTCTACAATCCGAGCAGCACTAAGAGTACAAAGCTGAGGGATCCGCTCTACAGATACATCCATAGGCTCCTCGGCTACTCTCTTAGCCAAAGGCATGAAAGTAGTGGCGTCGTTGGGTTAAGAGATTTTCTTGTCCTCCACTGCATTCATAACCGCAGGCCGCTCGATGTTCCGTTCCTCATGCTCCGAAACATGCATCACAACCGCCTTGCTAGTGCACCAACTCCTATTTTCTTTGGGGGATGGGTGTACCGTCTCTTCAAGCACTTCGCCCACATACCTAGGTCATTTGAGAGGAGCCCATGGTCGGGTACGGTGGATATTCACATATGCCGCTTAATGAACCTGATTTATGAGGCAGAAGACGGGACGGTAACCTTTCAAAGGATGCAAGGTCATGCATGGAACCCGCAAGAAGCGCTTGTTCTCCCAGCTCCGCAACATCATCAGTACCAATACCAACCCCACGGTGATCCGGGCCAATCATCCTCCACGGGAGGCGGTTTTCCTAACTTTCAAAGTTTGCATGATTTGTTGCAGGAAAACCTCATGTGTACTCGGAACACCTATAACATGGCGAGCAACACCTACCACCGGGTCGGAGCTATTGAGAGAAACCTATCCGAGATACAAGACGATGTCGGATACATACGAGACCACATTGCACGCCATGGAGGGGATGATGACGATGATGATGATGACGATGCTATGGAATAGGCGAGAGGAGCAGAGGAGGGAGCGGTTGATTGATGACTCCACAGGTTTAAGTCCCTTTATCTATCGAACAATTGATGGCCTGCGTGCCAAGTGTTAAACAATTTACTTTTCCTAACTATTTTCTGCATTTTTTTTTACTTTATGCTTGGAACAATTAACTATGGTAATGTAGGATGTTTGTGTTGCTTGGTGTGGTATTAAGTGATGAAACAGGTACAAACCAAGGCTTGGGGTGCTAAGCCTTAGCACTTATAGGGCCAGGATGGAAAAACCGGGGGAAGAAACCTGTTTTTCAGGCTTTCAGACTATCCACACGGGGACGTGTCCAGCCAACACGCCCCCGTGCTCACCTCCCAGACCTGCTGTTTGATTACTGTCCTGCAGATTTTTGTCAGACACGGGGCCGTGCCTAATTAACACGCCCCCGTGTTCACCTTCTGTAAGTTCTCGTTACTGGCAGTTCGCCACGGGGTCGTGTCCAGTGGACACGGGGCCGTGTCCAGACTACCAGTAACATAAATTTTTGCTTTTTAACACCATTTTACACATCTAATCAACCTAAAAATTTATTTTTGGGACACATTGAGGACAATGTGTAATTTAAGTGTGGGGGGGGGGGGATGCTAAAACCTTGAATTTTGCAAGTCCTAAATACAAGCCTTACACAAAACTCTATTGGAACCGCTAATCACCCCAAATTTTTTCAAAAATTTCATTTTTCTTACTTGTCTAGGTTTAACTCGGGAAATTCAAGTTCTCAAAAAGGTTATATTTTTACGAATTTACAACCGATAGCGTAGTGATAAAAAGAACCAACATAAGAAAATTATGAAAAGGCATGGCAAACTTAGTTAAAATTTGATTATATATACTTGATCACAAAAAAAACCCATTCCCACAAAAGTGAGTTTTGAGCCCTTATTGAGCATACAATTACATATCATTAGACTAAATGCTCATTTTTCGTTTCTTGTGTGAATAGCCGCTTGGTTCTTACAACTCTAGAACTTGCCATGACGATACATTCCCGGTCCTTATCAACTTAAACCCGAGTAAGTAAATGATGGAGGCATTAGGACTAACCCTTTTTATTTCTACACCATTATTTTTCTTTTTCTTATACCACCTACCCAAAAATCCCCCTAGTTAGCCCCTTTGAGCCTAAACCTTTTCATTTCATCAGCCAAACCAAAAACCCTTTTACCCACCAAAACCTTTTTATTTTTACCCTTTGTTTTAGTAACAAGTTCGGTTTTTCGTTTGATAGTTCAAAAAAAAATGTGTTGATGATGAAGCAAAAAGAAAATAACTTTGTTTGAATAGAAGCTTCATCAATATAAAAAGTTACAAAAATAGAAAATCTTACGAAAACCGACGCTTGTTACGCTTTTCGCCCTTTTTCTACTAACCACTAACCACTAACCACTACCCCAACCACCTACCTTTAACCCAAGCCTAACCCTTAACCCACAAAGTCCTCTTGATATTTACAAAGGTATAAAAGTTAAAAAGGAGGAGGATTGATTGCTTGGCAAGCTTATGGTAGGAATAAGTTCCATGCCGCTCTCGAGTGATTCACTAAAAATACACCTTCGGCCGAGTGTGAGTGATTTCTCCCGTGAGGTATGTGAACTTGTATATAAATGGAATTTTAACAAGGCATGTTATGCCCAAATAAGTAATTTCTCCTATGAAACGTTCTAAATAAATCATTACGAATAGGATTGTAAATAGATAAAAATAAAACCCAAAAGGATCTTGGATTCCCAACACTCTACGACAAGCCAAAAACCTTCTCTTCTACCCATTCCATTTGGGAGTGTAAGCCACATATTAAAGAGTTATGCTTGAGGACAAGCAAAAGTTCAAGTGTGGGGGTATTTGATGTGTGTAAAATGCAACATATAAATTACATCAAATGAGGCATAAAACTAACCCTTTTTAAGTACTAATATTGGAAAAAGAGTGTTTTTGTCTTCCTTTTGTATTTCCAGGATTAAATGAGCTCAAAAACACAAAAGAAGCAAAAAGACAGCTAAATCCAACATAAATACAAGAAAAGGAACATAAGTGGACTGCCCGACCCCTCAACGGCATCTTCCCAAGCAAAATAGAGAAGGCAGAAGACTGAACACGCCCCGTGCTCAGCCAGCACGGGGCCGTGCCCAAGAAGCAGCAGAAAAGACAAACCTATAGAAGCTTCTATTGCCCACCACGGGGCCGGGCTCAGTGAACACGGGGGCGTGGCGAAAGTACAGCAGGCGCATTAATTGTAATTGCGAATTACAATTAATGAGGAGAGAGAGTGTCAGACAGACACGGGGCCGTGCCCAGCGGACACGGGGCCGTGCCCAGCTCTCTGTTCAGCCTATAAATAGGAGTGCTTGGTTTCATTTCAACTCATCCCTTGGCACACCACCTCTCTCACACTTCATCCACCACCCACCACCATCACAACACCATCATCCACCACCATCATCCATTGTCCATCGTAGAGTGTGTGAGTCGTCTCGGGATCCAAGATTGATCGTAAGAGTTCTTGACAATCAAGGCCATGTTTGCCTAAGTCTCTTACATCACTTGGTGAAGACAAAGTGTCTAGTATAATACTTTTTATTTCTAATCTTTTGCACTTTTTATTTGGTTTTGTATTAATGACTTTAATAACTAGTTACTTATGTTGAAGGTGATCTTTCCTTATCGTTTGTCCGTGGTGTCTTGGCATTATTTTACTGTCTATATAAAATAAAGGATTTTCACCATTCATATCTCCACAGTCTATATGGAGGTATGTTGGCTACCTGGTCGGGGGTTAAGGGAACGGTTTGGTAAAGGTCTTGCCATTGTTCAGCGTTTAGAGGTCCTGCAATGGACCTGGGTCAAATTTAGTAGGACCTCCTTCAATGCTTCACGGTATTGGATGGCAGGGGTCCAAACTCTTTGATCCCCTCATAAGTTAACTACTATTAATACTATAACCCGGCTATTTAGGACTGTATCCCTGCTGACTCAGACTACTTAGCCGAGGGTAACGTTACCGCCAAAAGCGGGGCCTACCATAATATTGCATTAATAACTTAATTCATTATCTTCCAATAATCCACCCTTTTAGGATTGTATCCTTGCTGACTCAAACTACTGGGGTGAGGGTAACGTCACCTTCAAAAGAGGGGCCTACTACAATAACTAAGATAATCTCTTAATTATGTGCAAAAGTGCGGAAATAATCAAAGGTTATACTAGATACGAGTCGGAACCAAGTGATTCATCTTGTCTATCTGTTTTTATTTTATTTTTATTTTCAGCATTTTAGTTAGTTTTCATTTTTCTTAGTTTAAAACATTTTTCTAACCTTTTTATTTTGATTAGACGTTGAGGATAAACCGGTACTAAAAGCTCTTGTGTCCTTGGACGA
This sequence comes from Helianthus tuberosus, assembly GCA_030545235.1. Lineage (NCBI taxonomy): Eukaryota > Viridiplantae > Streptophyta > Magnoliopsida > Asterales > Asteraceae > Helianthus > Helianthus tuberosus. The sequence continues at coordinate 45,403,363 of CM060351.1, forward strand.
CCTCGGTATCTTACCAACGCTATACTACGCTCACGATGGGTGCACTTGCCCATATGTGTGTTTAGTGTTAGTAAAATATCGTGTTTTATAAATTTAAAACTTGGCTAATAATAAGTGTTAAAAAGGGCTTAAAATATACACCTAATATATACGACACTTTATCGCACATCAGGGCGTGGTTGACGGGTGGTCCGTAGGACAACCCTTAAGAGCCTTAAAATGATTAAAATCCCATGCTATACACGGTTAATTGCTTGAACATGGTAATCACTAGATGCTTGATGTTGCAGGTATTAAAGTACCTAAGGAGTGGCTTTTGTGAAGTTTGGATGGGAGTTGCATGATGGATGAAAGAAAAATGGAGCATGGGGAATGTTACAAAGAAAACAAGGAAAAGAACCCACTCAGCACCGTAACCTACGGTACTTTGCCGTAGGTTACGGCCCACATATGTGCCAAACTTCCTCGCCGTAGATCAGTGTAGCACCGCCGTAGGACTCATATTGCTTGCCGTAAGCTACGGCCCTCTGGCGTAGCCTACGACACTGATCTGACCTGTTGACCCACTGCTTGCCGTAAGCTACGGCCATCTGGCGTAGCTTACGGCGCTGACTGTTCTTAAATCGTAACTCATGCATTAAATGGGCACTTGATGATGTTTTATGGTATCCTATCATGGGATTTCGGTTACCACTTGTCTTGGAACGATTTGGGGAGCAACTTTTGGAGACTAGAGCTTGAAGAACATTATCTTAATAATTAGTTTATTGTCTTTGATCTTGATGAACAATAACACCTTTGTTATGATGTTGATTCAAGCCATGAGTGGCTAAACACTTTATGATTATCCTGGATTGAAGGTTTGCTTGAAACATTTCATGTTTGATTTCCTAATTTCTAGAATAAAAATCTTTATCTTTATGGTTTGTTTGTTATGGTGTGTAATTGTTTGTTAGTAACTTGTTGATTCTTACATTAAACTAATTAGAAACCATACGTTCTTGGTGCCGTTGGCAATCGAGATATCATGGGTATAGTTAGACTTGGGTAAGGGTTGATTGATCATCGGGTAACAACCTCACGTTCTAGGAATCTAAGTACTTAGTTCCCTTTTATTATTGCAAATAGTCACACATGAGCTATGTCTATGTAGTTCTTTCTAGTGGAATGATAACATGAATGTCAATTGAAACCGGAAATCTAGGATGGTCATTTTTCTCTAATTTGTTTACAACCAAAACTTTTCTCTTGCACTTTAAATAGTTAATTTTAGTTTTAAAACCAATCCAATCAAATCAACTCTTGAAATTTACTTTTATTGCAATTAGTTTAATTTTAGTTAACTTAGATAAACGCTACAAATAACACATATTCCACAAACTCCCTGTGTTCGATACCCACTTACCACTAACTATTTAGTAGTATTTGGATTAAATTTGATTGAGACTTCGACCTCACGTCAAATTTTGGCGCCGTTGCCGGGGAGTAGTGCGCAACGTGTGTTATTTTTTATCCTTTTTAGTTTGTTATTTTTCTGGTTTACGCTGGGTGTGTTAGTGTGCAGGTACTTACAGGTGCATGCGTACTAGGAGCTCTCACAAGCTTTCACCATTGTCATTTGATCCGAAAATTGAGCGAACATTAAGAGGAAACATAATTTTGCTAAGAGAGAACAGAATCAGCGGTTCACCAACAACACCAACTACACCAATCACACCAATTCGATACATGGATCCACCACCACCACCCACTACGGGTGAACTTATTCACCCATTCATACCATCATCCACACAACCGTCACCAAATACCACCATGCCTAACATCTCTACGGAACCTATTCCACCTCATGATGTTACACCACCAAACACTACACAACCTATTACCACTCAAGAAGAGCCAACACTTACTTTTAACCCTTCTACTACAATTCCACCATTTTCCCTTTTCTTCCCAGTTTCAGGTCAATCATCCGCAACCTATACATTACCACAAGGTTCAACTGTCATTCAGTCTACATCTACATTTAGACCATTGAACCAGTCGGGTTTTCAATATTCTACTCTTCCAGTTGGGCAATCTTCGGGTATAGAGGGAGATGGATATGATGAGGGATATGAGGATTTTGAGGGTTATGATGAAGATGGGTATGCTTATGGGGGTGATGGAGATCAAGGAGAGTTTGGTTATATGCAAGGCCAACCTCAAGGGATGTCAAATGTTGGTGGAGTGCCACAACAACAACAACTCATACCACAACACATTAGGCAAGGACCACAAGGGCCACCAATGCAACGCCCTATACCATTGCAACAAATTCGACCACAACATGCACAACCACAATTCCAAAGGCTAATTCAACAACCACCGATGCCACAACAACAATTTCAACAACCATTCGCACCACAAAGGCATATACCAAGACCAATGGGTCCTATTCGTCCAAGGGGTCGGTTGGGTGTACCAAGAAGGCATCTTAGGGAACATGCGAGGGGAATTGAAGCACATTTTAGGCCAGTAATTACTCACAACCCTTCACCGGTGGTTATTCCTCACAATAATCAAGGAAGAACTTTTGAAGTGAGAACAAATTCTTTGCAAAGTTTGCCGAAATATAAGGGTCTAGCAACGGAGGAACCCTACTTTCATTTGGAGGCCTATGACTCAATTTGAAATACTCTTGGGAGTCAAGGTTTTTCGGCTGATGATGTCAAGTTGGTATTGTTTCAATTTTCTCTAGAGGATAAGGCAAAGAAGTGGTTCTATACTTTGCCTTCAGGATCCATTTACACTTGGGCGGAAATGCAACAAATATTTTTGGATGAATTTTACACCGCTCAAAAGACCAATGATGCTAGGAAGGGGTTGAGGAGTTTTCAACAACAACAAGGTGAGATGTTTCATGAGGCCTTTGAGCGTTTCAACATGATGATCAAGAATTTCCCTCACCATGGGATTGAACTTTGGGAATTGATGAACGCTTTCCATGAGGGGTTGAGTGCCGAAGATGCTCGAGACTTAATGTCTATTACCGGTGGCACTTTTGGTACGAACTATGAGCAAGACGATTGGGAGTCTTTGGAGCAAATGGCAATTACATCAAAGAGGAAAGCTCAAGCATCAAGGAGAGCATGACCGGCCGTTACCCGAACACAAGTGCATGCGGTTGACGATGGTAATGTTCAAACCTCTAATCAAATTTATGATGTTTGTGCTATTTGCAATGAAATAGGTCATGCGGCTGAAAATTGCCAAGGAATGGTGGAAGGGCAATATGAAGAAGTTCATGCAGTACAAGGTCAAGGAGGGGGTGGTAGAAATTACAACAATATGAATTGTAATACTTACCACCCCGGTTTAAGAAACCACCCAAACTTTCGGTATGGGAACCCTTCAAATCAAGCTAACCCGAATTTCCAAGGAAACCAAGGATTTCAAAGGCAATATCAAACGGGTCAAAGCTCTTCGGGTGGAAACAAAGTAATGGAGATGTTGAAGGCGATGCAAGTTGAAATGCAACGAATGAATCAACGTGATGAGGTTCGGATGCAAAAGGACGAGGCCCGTGATAAAGCGATTCAAACTTTGACCACCCAAATGGGTCAACTTGCAAGTGAAGTGGCGATATTGAAGAAAGCAAAAGGCCAGCTACCAAGTGACACGGTGATAAATCCCAAAAACATTAAAAGTGTTAATATCAATGTGGTAAGCACCGTTCCTAATAGTGAATTCAATGAAACATTTTTAACATCTTCTTGTCAAGTGAGTGCAGGTATAGGAAGGGATGCCAAGTTTGAAACGGACAAAGAGCATGGAGCACCACTTGTGCCGATCTGAGTGGGAAAATTAAAAATTCCCCATGCATTATTGAATTATGGGGCGAGTATGAGTGTGCTACCAGGCGATCTATACGATATGTACGACTTTGGTCCGCTTGAAGATATACACACCATGCTGAGCTTGGCGGGTGAAAGTTGGAGGCGTCCACGGGGAATGGTTAGGAATGTTAAGATTCAGTTGGGAGAGTTTGAATACCTGGTGGATTTTCTAGTTCTAGACTATGCTTCTACCAAAATGGCAGCACAACAAAGGGTAATTTTAGGTAGACCGTTTCTATACACAGCAAATGCTCAAATTAATTGTAGAGACGGGATTATTACCATGACCGAAAAGAAGCGTAAGTTGTCCTTTGATGTTCAAACTAGAGTGATTAGTTATGAGTCCATTGAGGGGAAGGGTGGTGAGTCTAGTGATTGTATGAAAAATGTGTTTCAAAGAATGAGAAGATATCACTCACCGGACCGTGAAGAAAAGCATATGGGTTCAAGCAAGAGTGTATTTGATTACCCACCGAGTCGAAACGAGACGGATGCATTCTACGCAATGGCACGATGTAGTGATGGAAGTGGCAGGAACCGATTCTTTGAGCCACCATAAATGGGGGTGGCTTGGTCTGGCTGAAGACTTGAAACTTAGCGCTGCTCGGGAGGCAACCCGAGGTTTTATATTGATCTTGATTTTTTTATCTTTCTATGTTTCAGGGCCATGGCGACATTCAAGTGTGGGGAAGATGTACGGATATTTGGGTGAAGGTGGTGATAGGAAGTCGGATTATCTACAACATCTGTTGTGGCAAACTTCACCAGGTCAATGTACTCTTTCCTTAGTCTTGTTGTGTTCTTTAGCTTTGAAATATTGGTAGTTAGTTGTTTGCTTTTGTTTATGGTTGGGAGGTTTGGGGGTGTATTAGTTTGATGTTTTGTGTTGGGTTGTGCTAGTTGGTAGTGTTGATGTTTTTAAGAATATAAGAAAAATAAAAAATGAAAAATACCAAAAAGAAATTTGTGGTTTGAGTGTATAAGCTTTTAGTTGGTGTTTAAGAGTTTAAGCGATCAAATCCTCTTAAAACCATACATTGGGGTCAATGTATCCCAAGTGTGGTGATGGGGGAAATTTTGAAGTTTTTGAAAAATTTTAAATCAAGCAAAACATTGTGAGAATTTGAACACCTTGGACTAACCCCAAATGATGCACCGGCAACCCTTAATACCTTTTTGTTCTTGGTGAGAGTTAAAGCCACACATGTAAATAAATAATACTTGTCTTTGATGAGAGTGGCAACGGGTGGGGGTGCATTAGAACTTGTGCCTTAATACGGTTTGAGTCCTTAGTTGAATGTGAATGTAAAAAGGATAAGGGTAATTAGGTAGCCTCGTCTTGATTGAGTGCGAGTGTGGGATTTGGGGGGGTTGGACCTCATAAATTATATATATGAGCATGGTTGCGAGAGGGGCGGGGGTTTGGACATTTAGTTGCCTAATTTTGTGCCTAAAAGCCTATCGTTTGTTACCCCTTAGCTAGTTACCTAAAAATTTACACGACTTGACCCGGTCTTATAGTGTTAGTGGTTGTTTAGTAGTATGTAATCTTATTTGATGTTATGTTGAATGTATGTTTATTAAAAAAAAATCAGAAAAAGAAAAGAAAAGAAAAAAAAAGGGGAAAAAGCAATGAAAAATGAAAAGAAATGATGTTTAGTTGTCTTGAAGATTTTAGTTAAGTTGGTTTTTGTTTGTTTACTTTATTGTGTAATAAAAAGACCGGGTTAAGTCTTCGCTACTTCATATATATTCCATTTCCTACCCATGCGCCTAGCCACGTTACAACCTTAAAGCCCCTTTGATTTGCATTCATGTTTGGCACTTGTAGGAGGAAGACTGATTTAGGTACAAGCCTATAGTTGTGCAACCGCCCGTTTGCCTTTTGTGTGTCTAGCTTATCTTTGCTAGTACTTATTGGTAGCCGAGAGAGAGATATAGAGAGGGGTGTATTGTTTGGGTGTTTAGGAAGGGATTAGTAAAAGGAAAACATGTTTTTGCTTGGTTTATGTTGATCGCATATGTTTTTGGAAATAGTTTTGAATGTTTTTGCTTGGTTTATGTTGTCCCAAGCAACGGGTAAGTGTGGGGATGTGACGGGTGGTCCGTAAGACAACCCTTAAGAGCCTTAAAATGATTAAAATCCCATGCTATACACGGTTAATTGCTTGAACATGGTAATCACTAGATGCTTGATGTTGCAGGTATTAAAGTACCTAAGGAGTGGCTTTTGTGAAGTTTCGATGGGAGTTGCATGATGGATGAAAGAAAAATGGAGCATGGGGAATGTTACAAAGAAAACAAGGAAAAGAACCCACTCAGCACCGTAACCTACGAGACTTTGTCATAGGTTATGGACCCCATAGGTGCCAAACTTCCTCGCCGTAGATCAGTGTAGCACCGCCGTAGGACTCATATTGCTTGCCGTAAGCTATGGCCCTCTGGCGTAGCTTACGGCACTGATCTGACCTGTTGACCCACTGCTTGCCGTAAGTTACGGCCATCTGGCGTAGCTTACGGCGCCGACTGTTCTTAAATCGTAACTCATGCATTAAATGGGCACTTGATGATGTTTTATGCTATCCTATCATGGGATTTCGGTTACCACTTGTCTTGGAACTATTTGGGGAGCAACTTTTGGAGACTAGAGCTTGAAGAACATTATCTTAATAATTAGTTTATTGTCTTTGATCTTGATGAACAATAACACCTTTGTTATGATGTTGATTCGAGCCATGAGTGGCTAAACACTTTATGATCATCCTGGATTGAAGGTTTGCTTGAAACATTTCATGTTTGATTTCCTAATTTCTAGAATAACAATCTTTATCTTTATGGTTTATTTGTTATAGTCTGCGATTGTTTGTTAGTAACTTGTTGATTCTTACATTAAACTAATTAGAAACCATACGTTCTTGGTGTCGTTGGCAATCGAGATATCATGGGTATAGTTAGACTTGGGTAAGGGTTGATTGATCATCGGGTAACAACCTCACGTTCTAGGAATCTGAGTACTTAGTTCCCTTTTATCACTGCAAATAGTCACACATGAGCTATGTCTATGTAGTTCTTTCTAGTGGAATGATAACATGAATGTCAATTGAAACCGGAAATCTAGGATGGTCATTTTTCTCTAATTTGTTTACAACCAAAACTTTTCTCTTGCACTTTAAATAGTTAATTTTAGTTTTAAAACCAATCCAATCAAATCAACTCTTGAAATTTACTTTTATTGCAATTAGTTTAATTTTAGTTAACTTAGATAAACGCTACAAATAACACATATTCCACAAACTCCCTGTGTTTGATACCCACTTACCACTAACTATTTAGTAGTATTTGGATTAAATTTGATTGAGACTTCGACCTCACGTCAAAAGATATAAATTATATCAAATAAAACATATAAATTATATCAAATACGCCGTAGGTTACGACCCCCATATGTGCCAAACTTCCTCGCCGTAGATCAATGTAGCACCGCCGTAGGACTCATATTGCTTGCCGTAAGCTACGGCCCTCTGGCGTAGCTTACGGCACTGATCTGACCTGTTGACCCACTGCTTGTCGTAAGCTACGGCCATCTGGCGTAGCTTACGGCCCTGACTGTTCTTAAATCGTAACTCATGCATTAAATGGGCACTTGATGATGTTTTATGCTATCCTATCATGGGATTTCGGTTACCACTTGTCTTGGAACGATTTGGGGAGCAACTTTTGGAGACTAGAGCTTGAAGAACATTATCTTAATAATTAGTTTATTGTCTTTGATCTTGATGAACAATAACACCTTTGTTATGATGTTGATTCGAGCCATGAGTGGCTAAACACTTTATGATCATCCTGGATTGAAGGTTTGCTTGAAACATTTCATGTTTGATTTCCTAATTTCTAGAATAACAATCTTTATCTTTATGGTTTGTTTGTTATGGTGTGTGATTGTTTGTTAGTAACTTGTTGATTCTTACATTAAACTAATTAGAAACCATACGTTCTTGGTGCCGTTGGCAATCGAGATATCATGGGTATAGTTAGACTTGGGTAAGGGTTGATTGATCATCGGGTAACAACCTCACGTTCTAGGAATTTGAGTACTTAGTTCCCTTTTATCACTGCAAATAGTCACACATGAGCTATGTCTATGTAGTTCTTTCTAGTGGAATGATAACATGAATGTCAATTGAAACCGGAAATCTAGGATGGTCATTTTTCTCTAATTTGTTTACAACCAAAACTTTTCTCTTGCACTTTAAATAGTTAATTTTAGTTTTAAAACCAATCCAATCAAATCAACTCTTGAAATTTACTTTTATTGCAATTAGTTTAATTTTAGTTAACTTAGATAAACGCTACAAATAACACATATTCCACAAACTCCCTGTGTTCGATACCCACTTACCACTAACTATTTAGTAGTATTTGGATTAAATTTGATTGAGACTTCGACCTCACGTCAAATTTATTCCGTTTGGGTGTGTAAGCCACATTATAGAATTTTGCTTGAAGACAAGCAAAGATTTAAGTGTGGGGGTATTAGATGTGCGTAAAATAAAACATATAAATTATATCAAATACGACGTAAAATCAACCCTTTTTCGATACTAATGTTGGAAAAAGCATGTTTCTTTGTTCCTTTTTAACTTACAGGGTCAAAAGAGATTAAACGAACAAAAGAAGCAAATTAACAGCAAAAAACAACATAAATACAAAGGAGGATTGACACGACTCGCCAAGCCCTCATCCACATCCAAACCAACAAAATAACAAGATCAGAAGTTCTGGCACGGGGTCGTGCCTACCAGGCAAAGGGCGTGCCCAGTCAAGATTCTCTGCAGAAGAAAAGACAACAACAAAAGACAAATCAGAAGACCAACACAGGGCCGTGCTAAGGAAACACGGGGCGTGGTCAACTCTAAGATTCGCAGAATCTGAGATAGTATAGCCAGTACAATGGCCACAGGCCGTGCCGTTGACGCACGAGGCCGTGTTAGTACAAGGTCTAACACTGCAGTTAATGAAGAAGATAGAGATTGAAGGCCACGGGGCCGTGCCAGGAGGGCACGAGGCCGTGTTGATTCTCTGACTTCAGCTATAAATAGGGGTGCTTGGTTTCATTCCATTCCATCCCTTGGAAAACCACTTCTCTCACACTTACCACCACTCCACCACCACTACAACACCAATACCCACCACCATCATTTAGAGTGTGTAGTAGTCTTAGGATCCAAGATCGATCGTAAGAGTTCCTGTCAAACAAAGGCCATGCTTGGCTAAACTCTTATCTTTTATGTATTGCTTTTTTATTTCCAACCTTTGGCTCCTTTTTATTTGGGTATGTATTATTGACTTTACTAAATAGCTTTCTATATTGAAGGCGAATTTATTTAATCATTCTTCATGTTTTGTTGATTCACCCATTCGTGTCTTTACGGTCTATATAAAGCACGTTAACTGCCTCGAAGGGGGTTAGAAGGGTGGTTGGGTAATTCTATGTCTCGTTCAGTGTATAGATCCTGCGAGAACCTGGTTCAAGCCTAGTAAGACTTCATGAGTGGGCGGTACTGTCCGCCTCGGGAGAAGTAAGAAACCGCTTGAATCCCTTATCTATAAACTACTATTAAAACTTTAAACCGACTCTGCCAGACTGTAACGACTTGCACGAAAATGTCCTAAAACGCTCCGTAAGTGAAAACTCGGAACCCTAAAACCCTAATTTTTGTGAAAAATCAAGAAAATCAAAATTTGGTACTCGCTCGCGGGGCGCGAAAGATTAAGCCAAGGTCTTCGCGGGGCGCGACAGACCTGTGAGTCTCCAGATAAGCTTCAGGGCCACGTGTCACACACGTAGCAAGCCTAGGGTATGACACGGCAGCCCTAGCCGTAGCTAGGGTGGCCCTCGCGGGCCGCGAATGATTTCCCTTCAGGCTGTTGCGGGCCGCGAGAAAGCCAAATTTCAGCTATAAATAGGACGTTGCATGGGCAGTTCATTTCTGCTCGAAATTTTCTTTCGAAACCACCATATTCTGCTCAAAAGAACGAATTAGAGTACCAAGACGCTGCTACGATAACAGGGTAATAATTCGATAACTGCTATGATACAATGTCCGATCGATTAAAACTGATCTGATGGATGTTTAAGTGCTGCCCGAATCTTGGGCTATACTTTGTCATTCGTCGTGAGAGTTTCGATCTCGTGAATTATTGTAGGAGAGAGATCTGGTCAAGCCCATGAATTGCCACCCTGGGAAGAACTCGACAGAAAACTGGCAAACTGTGACCTCCTTGGACCTGCTGATGAAACCCTTTTCAATTTTCCCGCTCAATCAGAACTTCCTATCAACCTGGAACCTGCCATTCCGGACCCAATTGTCAACCCTCAACCACTTCCAGGTCAAATGAAAGAATGGTGGACTAGTGACTAGCACTTCCAAAACATAATGAACAATCCAAATCCTTACTACCCGCAGTATGAACCATCCCCTGCTACCTTCCCACCTATGAACCCGTAGAACATCGCAGAACTACGCCGTTATGGTGAAGAATTGGTGGTTATGGGGACCCGGATCCGGACTGTGGGAGAGAATATTACTTGGAAGTACGATGAGAGGAAGTTCCACTACTGAAGGTGGCGGATAACAGTAGAGTAGATATTTTGTATAATAATATTATGTGAAAAAAAAATAATAATACAATAATAATAATCAAAATAAACTATATATATATATATATATAATAATGTATAATATTGTGTAATATGACCAAATATATATATAAAATAATGTAATATTACCCACTTCTCGGGCGACCATGCCATGGACATGGACGAAGACACCGATCCCGCCGAGCCTCCAACCGGGACCCCTAACCACCCCATCGAAATTTCGGATGGGTCACCCTTTGTGGGATCACCTTATAATGGTCCCGATAGCTATGAGGCGAGGTTCAACCAAATCGACTGGGTGTTTACTCCCAGCTACCACAACTCACCTCAGCAGCAGCAACCATAGCAGGATCCCTCCGAGGATTCCCGTTTTGTCGCTGTCACTCCGCCGCCACCACCAGTGCAACAACAGCCTCCGGAGCCACCGAGGCGTAGAAGATCAACCGCACGGATATCCATGCGAGGGGGAGTCCGCATCAGCACTCCTCAACCATCTAGTGGCAGTCATTATCCGCCACTATAGGAAGACCCACAGATGGGTGGGCCTTCGAATCCTGTTTCCGAGGTGCAGTCTGCGCCGGTAGCACCGCCACCAGTGGGTTTTAACAACCCAATTCCTACATACGCCGGCTCAGCGGCGTATAATCCCTTTGAGCAGCCGGCCCACACCAACTACAACTATGCTAATGTTGACCCATACCAGGCAGCGTGGGATTACAACGCTCTCCATCCCGAGGGGCCCTTTGGAGTCCCATATCAAGCTGGATATTCACCCTATGGATACCCACACTATGGGTATCAACGACCACCACCTCCTCAACCTCCGCTGTTTCAACAGCCCCCGCAGCCGCCAGTGATATCACCACCGCAGCATCAGGAGATTCTTCAAAGGTTGAATCAGGTGCAACAGGAGGTTCGGGAAGGACGTAGGCAAAATCGAGGAATTTTCAAGGGTCTGGCAAGCTTAATAAAGGGAAAGAGCAAAAAGGATCATTAAATCCTTTATTTGTCTATTTATTTTTAGTATTGTAATCAAAGTCCCTGCGTGGACATTTGTTTCTGTATTCAGCCCCTGCGTGGGCATGTCTTTCAGTATTCCGCCCCTGCGTGGGCATGTTTCTCTGTTTAACCCCTGTGTGGGTATGTTAGGTTGTTTCGCCCCTGCGTGGGCATGTTATTTCAGTTAGAAGTCCCATTTAGGGCAAACTTGTATTTTTTAAATTGGTAGTGGAATGGTTTAAATTAAATTTTCATTTTGTTAAATTATATGCATAAATAGAACATGTGAAATAAATGAAAAATAACATTCCTTTTAATAAGACCTACCATTATAATAAAATAATAATAAAAAAATCTAAAAAGGACAAAACCTAGCCATGTGTCATTTTAAGACAGGGCCAAGATGGTAGTTCCTCAAATTAGATTCAGGTCCTTATTAACATCTCAATTTACGATTGTTCTGCGTTAAATATTAAAAAGAATCCTAAAGGTAAAACCTAGCCACATGTCATTCTAGGTATGGCCAAGATGGTAAAACCTATTTAAAAGATACAAATCCTTGTTAACATCTGTAAACATGTTAACACTTGACAAAATGTGGTTCGATAAAATCGCATAAGTCATTCTTAAATAGGATTATTCCAATTCCTTCCTTATTTATATAATCACCCATTAGGGATGAAGTGCCTACGGGCCATAATTACAGTCCTTTGAGACTAAAGACAGTGGTGGTCCACGACTCCCTGTCAAGAAAAGGTAATGAACTTTGATTCAAGCCTTAATGCCTCGATTCTATAAAATCCTGGCTTATAAATTAAATCTGTCCATGAGACTTGCCTTTTTTGCTATTATTATATTTTAAATATAACTAAGGATTACTATAATGAAAATCCAGAATGAAACTACTTAACAAATTAACCAGTATGGATCTTTAATACCATGGTTAATAAATTAATAAGATGACAAACCTTTAGTAAACTTCTAAGAAGTCATTGTCATCATTTTATGTAGCAATCAAACCACATGGCTGAGTCTGACGAAGTCAACAGTCACCCAAAGGAAAATCAAGATGCCACCAGAATCAACATAACTGGTGCAAAACTTCAAGCATTGATTGATAATGCTGTTACCAAGGCCTTGGATAGGCAATTTAATGAATCTAGTGGTACTCGAAGCAGGACCCTATCTGAACCCCATTCTAAACCTAAGACTCACTCTGAAGCTCATAGTAAGCCACCTTCTAAACCTAAGGGGTCAAAGAAGGACGATGAAGATCATCACTCCTCAAATCAGCATAGTGTTCCGTCGAAGAAGATTGAGCTCAAACGAGAACCACGTGGTAAGTCCTGTACCTACAAATATTTCGTCTCCTGCAAGCCCAGGGATTTCACTGGGGAGAAAGGGGCTGTGGATTGCATGACATGGTTGGAAAAAATGGATACCATGGTTGACATCAGTGGTTGCGCTGATAGAGATGTTGTGAAGTATGTATCTCAGTCGTTTAAAGGAGAAGCACTAGCCTGGTGGAGGTCTTTAATCCAGGCTACTGGGAAGATTCCATTGTACAATCTGTCTTGGGATCAATTTGTTGCGCTCATCAAAGAAAATTACTGCCCTCAACATGAGGTAGAAAAGATTGAGTCAGACTTCTTATCTCTGGTGATGAAAAACCTAGACTGTCAGACTTACCTTACTAGCTTTAATACCATGTCTCGAATGGTTCAATATTTGGTAACACCGGAACCCAAGAGAATTGCTCGTTTCATTGGGGGTTTAGCCCCGGAGATCAAAGCCAGTGTAAAGGCATCCCGACATGCTACTTTTAGGTCGGCAGCTGATCTATCTTTATCCCTTACTTTGGATGCGGTCAGGCTGAGATCGCTTAAGAACTCGGATGAAAGTAAGAGAAAGCGTGGGGACGATAACTCACGGCGATCTGAGAAGAAGCATAAGGGTAATACGGACCACCAGAAGAAGTCTGGGTCCCACAAAGGTAGTCAGCAGATAGAAGAAAAGCCAAAGTGCAAGACTTGTCAGAAACGTCACTTTGGGAAATGCAGGCTTGAGTCCAAGTCCCAGTCAAAACCGTTTGCATGTGGGTTATGCAAATCCAAGGAACACAAGACGATAGAGTGCAAGAAGATAAAGGATGCAACATGCTATAACTGTAACGAGAAGGGGTACATTAAGTCCAACTGCCCTAAATATGCCAAAAAGCCAGAAGAATTCAAAAAGACCAATGCAAGGGTCTTTCGAATGGATGCACGAGAAGCTGTTCAGGATGATAATGTGATCACAGGTACCTTTCTCATCAATGATGTTTATGCAAGGGTATTATTTGATTCGGGTGCGGATAAGTCATTTGTAGATGATAAGTTTTGTAAGTTGTTGAATTTACCTGTTAAAACCCTAAGCGTGAAATATGAGGTAGAATTAGTAGATGGTACCTTAGAAACAGCCTCAACTGTGTTAGATGGATGTTTTATATCCATTAGGAACCACTCTTTTCCGTTGTCCTTGCTTCCTTTGAAGTTAGCCGGTTTCGACATAGTAATAGGCATGGATTGGTTATCTCATAACCAAGCCCAGATTTTGTGTAACAAGAAGCAAGTGGTGATCAAGACTCCGTATGGTGAGCCACTTACCATACAGGGAGATACCCAGTATTGGTTGCCTGAGCAAATGTGTATGCTCAAGGCATCGAGGTGTTTGAAGAAGGGATGTGTCATATATATGGCACAAGTAACTATTGATGAACAGAAACCCAAGGTTGACGACATCCCTATCATCTCTGAATATCCAGAAGTATTCCCTTAAGAACTACCTGGTTTACCACCAGATAGGCAAGTAGAATTCAGAATTGACATCATCCCTGGAGCAGCGCCTGTCGCAAGAGTGCCTTATAGGTTGGCACCAACAGAAATGAAGGAGCTGAGAACCCAGCTAGATGATCTGTTAGCCAAAGGTTTTATTAGACCTAGTTCGTCTCCTTGGGGAGTGCCAATCCTGTTTGTCAAGAAGAAGGATGGATCGATGCGTTTATGCATCGATTATCGAGAGCTTAACAAGGTCACTATCAAGAATAGGTACCCATTACCCAGGATCGACGATCTGTTCGATCAATTGCAAGGGGCAAGCTATTTTTCTAAGATCGATTTGAGGTCAGGCTACCATCAACTGAAGGTTAAAGATGAAGATGTACACAAGACTGCATTTAGGACTCGTTATGGTCATTACGAGTTCTTAGTGATGCCTTTCGGGCTCACTAATGCACCTGCAACATTTATGGACCTCATGAACCGTGTCTGCAAGCCCTACTTAGATAAGTTTGTCATCGTCTTCATTGACGACATTCTCATATACTCGAAGAGTCAAGCTGACCATGAGAAGCACCTCCGCTGCATTCTGAAATTGCTTCAGCAAGAAAAGCTCTATGCCAAGTTTTCGAAATGTGAATTTTGGCTTCGCGAAGTCCAATTCCTTGGACATGTTGTTAGCAAGCGCGGTATCCAGGTGGATCCCACTAAGGTTGAAGCTGTTATGAATTGGCAAGAGCCAAAGACGCCACAAAAATTCGTAGCTTTTTGGGTCTGGCAGGATACTATAGGTGATTTATTAAAAACTTCTCAAGGATTGCAGCACCCCTAACTTCATTAACCCGCAAGAATGTTAAGTTTGACTGGGGACCTAAGCAGCAAGAATCCTTCGACATTCTCAAGCAGAAGTTGAGCAATGCACCTGTGTTGACTTTGCCTGAAGGAATCAAAGAGTTTGTGGTTTATTGTGATGCATCACACACCGGTATGGGATGTGTGCTTATGCAGAAAGGTAAGGTTATTGCCTATGCTTCTCGACAATTAAAAGTGCATGAGAAGAATTACACTACCCACGACTTGGAGTTGGGTGTCGTTGTATTCGCACTAAAACTGTGGAGGCATTACTTGTATGGAACCAAGTGCGTGATCTATTCGGATCACAAGAGCCTTCAACATCTGTTCAATCAGAAGGACTTGAACATGAGGCAGCGAAGATGGATGGAAACCTTGAATGATTATGACTGTGAGATACGATACCATCCGGGCAAGGCAAATGTGGTTGCCGATGCCTTAAGTAGGAAGGAAAGGGTTAAGCCCATAAGAATCAATGCCAAGAGCATTGAATTAAAGAATAGTTTGAATGAAAGGTTATTAGCTGCACAGAAGGAAGCTGTATTGGAAGCAAACTATCCTGATGAAAAGCTAGGAGTAACTGAAGAGCAGTTATCCTATGGCAAGGACGAAATCCTGAGATTGAATGGATGAATATGGGTTCCAGTTTATGGAGGACTTCAGGATGTTATCCTCCAGGAAGCCCACAGTTCTAAATATTCCGTTCACCCTGGAGCTGATAAGATGTACCAGGATCTGAAGGCAAACTATTGGTGGATAGGCTTGAAGAAGTCTATAGCTACCTATGTAGCCAAATGTTTGACGTGCGCTCAAGTCAAAGTTGAACATAAAAAACCGTCAGGTTTGCTACAACAGTCTGAACTTCCCACTTGGAAGTGGGAGATAGTGACAATGGATTTTATCACCAAATTACCACAAACAAAGAAAGGAAATGATACTATTTGGGTGATAGTAGATAGACTGACTAAGTCAGCACATTTCCTACCCATCAAGGAAACTCATAGCTCTGACATGTTAGCCCAGTTGTACGTGGATAAGATTGCATCTCTTCATGGCGTACCAGTGTCTATTATATCTGACAGAGATACTAGATACACATCTCATTTTTGGAAAAGTTTCCAACAATCTTTGGGCACACACTTAAATTTTAGTACGGCTTACCATCCTCAGTCGGACGGACAGAGTGAGCGTACAATCCAAACTTTGGAAGACATGCTTCGTGCATGTGTAATTGACTTAGGTGGTAGTTGGGATAACCACCTACCATTGATCGAGTTCTCCTATAACAATAGCTACCATACAAGCATCCAGGCTGCGCCTTTTGAGGCATTATATGGTAGGAAATGCAGAACGCCGATTTGTTGGGCAGAAGTAAGAGAAGATCAGTTATCAGGACCTGATATAGTCCTTGAAACAACGGACAAGATTGTCCAGATTCGTGATCGCCTGAAGGTTGCCAGGGATAGGCAGAAAAGTTATGCTGATAAAAGGCGAAAACCCCTAAAGTTTGAAGTTGGTGATAAAGTTTTGCTTAAAGTATCACCCTGGAAGGGGGTGATGCGATTTGGTAAGAAAGGTAAGTTAAGCCCAAGGTATATAGGACCATTCGAGATCATCGAATGTGTAGGAGCAGTGGCTTATAAGTTGAACTTACCTGAAGAGCTCAGTGGTATTCACAATGTATTCCACATCTGCAATCTAAAGAAATGTCTAGCTGATGAATGGCTAGTCATACCACATACGGATGTGCATATAGATGAGAGCTTGAAATTTATGGAAAAACGTTTGTCGATCGAGGATCAACAGGTTAAGAAGTTTCGAAGGAAACATGTGCCAATTGTGAAGGTCAAATGGGATGCCCGTAGATGTCCCGAGTATACGTGGGAGGTAGAGTCCACAATGAAAGAAAAATACCCTCATTTGTTTCAGTAAATCTCGAGGTCGAGATTTCTTTTAAGGGGGTGAGGATGTAACACCTCGTAAAATCATACCCAATAAAATAAAGACACGTGTCATGTAAGATGAACGTGTCAGGAACCCGAATCAAGTTAGAAGATGTATGTTGGGATTTAAAAGTGTCGATATGTTAATAAACACCTCTGAGCGACCTAATTATAAATCCCAAGACCTTAATCATTATGATAAACATCTAATCTATTTAGAACCGGTTATTCCTATAATGAATAAATTAAATTTACAAAGAGCTGGGTTTTTAAAATGATGTTACGACAAGGTGTATGACAATTCTTTTCAAAAGAATTCAAATCCATCCAAGTGCATGGCAAGACCTTCCACAAGAATCCAAGATGTGTAAGTGCATGGCTAGACATGCAAAGACTGATTTTATGGTCCCTACACTAAAAAGGAAGCATGAGATTCGGAGTTGTAAAGAATGCATGGTCAAGTCCTAAAAGTTCACAAGAAATTGTCCTCTGATGAAAGCTTACGGACCGCAAAGGTGAGTCCTTATGGTCCGTAAGGAAGCAGACCTGGGCGATGGTTTTTGAAAAGCGGTTACGGACCGTAAAGCCTAAGGCTTATGGTCCGTAAGACCTGTAACTGGGTAGAATTTTGGACAGATGCCTGTTTATCAAGTTACACCGCTTTATATGAGTGGTTTTCGAAAATCAGGGGTCTTGCAACTGGTTTTTGGCATTATAGGGACACCTGGGAGGATCTCATAACAATTGTAGAGTTGTTTGGCATGATCCTATGAGATCAAAGTCCATATATATAGAGGTTCACTTGCAAACATTTGAGCACAATATTTGAAACTTCATTCTGAGGATTTCTGGAGCTCCCTGACCAGCAAACCAGATTTCTTAGGATCCATAATCATTCTTAGGACTCTTGTAAGTGTCCTTAACCTTCCTTAATTCAGTTTTACTTAATTAATTAGCTTAAAGTCAAACCGTCATAATTAAGGTTTGACTTCGTAATTAATCATAATTTGTCCAGTCAAAATTCGAATTGAAAGTACCTATGAGTTTGTAATTATGTGAGTAATAAACCCTTAAAAGGGCACTCTCTGATTCCCACTCTAACTAGGTCAATTGTCGGGTCAAAGCAAATCTTAAAAAGTCAACAGAAAGCTTATTTTCAAATAAATGCATAATTAACAATGTAGAAGCCATGCAACCTGTTTTGTCATTAATATAAATTGGTAATTAATATAAGAACATGTCTAAACATGTTCAACTCGACAATTTTCAGTTTAAGCTCGGTTTGGAACCAAAAGTCGCAAAAGTAGACTTTTGCTTTGACTTTCAGTTTTGACCCATTAGAGCATAGTTTAATAATGCCTTAGAGCTTTATTAGGACCAAGTTTCATGTTAGTATCACCTCTGTGATTATACAACTTGGTTCATTAGTTATCCGATGCACATGCATGTTTCCGTTAAATGCCTATATGTTGACTATTATGCCCATATGACCTTAAAACGTGATTTTTGAAAATGTAAAAGAATAGAAAGCTTAGTTACTGATTTGTAAACTTGTCCCTAAAATTTGACATCAGTTTGAGGTCTAGATTAGGAGTTATGCTCAATAGCGTAATTAGAAAGCTTTTTATTAAGTAAATGGCGTAATTAGCATATAGCCTATCTAAACCCGATTTTTGATATCAAAATTTTAACCCACTGATATTAAATAATATTTTGGGATTTTTGAAGATTTTTATTTATTTTTAGGTTGAGCATAACATAGGGTTCTAAGCTTGATCCGGTAATTGCCGGTTTTGCCCTTTTGGCTTATAAAATGAGTTTTACAAAACATTTTGACCCCAAACCTTTTGCTACTGATTTTATATGATAAATAAAATATTCTAAGCTTTCCGGAATTATAAAAATATCAACTTTTCCTTAAAAACTCGGAAATCGCCTAAAACCGCCTTTTTACGCGTTTTAAGCGCATAGTATGTATAAAAACTATTTTATAAATATAAGACTTGATACCTATTGATATTTTTAGTAAATTTCTATATTCTAATAGTAAGCAAAAGTTTTAAACTCAGATTTCCAGTTTTGACCTTTTAGGCTTAAGTGAAATTACCAAAATGCCCCTATGGTGCATAGTTTCGTTAAAAATGATAAATTTCACATATATGTAATACCCTACTGTTATGACTTATAAAAATAAATATTTTTACTGATTATATCAGATCTGTAACTCAGATTAATATTTAAACTCTTTTATAACTTTTAAAAAAACCAAAATGCCCCTACGGGGCATAGTTTGAGTTTAGATTCGTTTTGGGCATAATAGAAGATATCCTACTGATGTCACAACATATTCAAGGCATATTAACTTAGGAAACCTGTATATGACTCATATGGTTACCCGTTACGCGTATTTCACGTTCGGTTCGGTTTATGTAACTAGTTTGCATAAATTGACCGAAACGGGTCAAACCTTATCATTTTTTGTCTCAAAACCCAGAATGTGTTTAGTTTAACCATATTACACAAGTCTCCAAAATTTTCGGGTCTAAATCACATTCTATTCCGGTCTTCGCTAAATCGTGCGTTTTGAACCGTATATCTTCCTTTAAAACTAACCGGTCTAAGTTTAGGCTTAACTAAGACCCGTTAGGAATCTAATAGGTTATTAAAACCTTCGTTCCAGATTAGGAGCCCTGTAAAAGCTACGTGCACTTGCTGTTTGTGATTTATACATTCTCAGGTAAATACTCTTAACTTATTTTCCCTATACGGGCTTGGGATACGGTATTATAATAATACCGCTTGGTCGGGTATGTAGTCATTTAAATCCGATTGTGATTAATGCATTTACATATCTCGTTTAATCTGTATTATTTGGTGTATGGCCCTTGGGGGTTAAATAACCATGTCCCGGATATCCTTGGCATCATTCAAAGAAATGGCCACGACCTAAGCACAGGGTGTAGGCGTACACCTGACAGTTGCATTATGTAAAAACTGGTAATCCACTTAAAGGAATCAACCTTGTGGGCATTATACCTATGGCGTGTCAGTTAATCTTGACCGGCTCTACCAACCGGCCCTGACGGACGACAAATAAGTAAAACTGTATACAAGATTATTTTTAAATAATTGTCCCAAGTTATAAAAGATTTTGTGCCATGTGCATTCAAACTAATTTTCTTAAACTCTTTTCAAAATGAGTCAGTTAATTGTATTTACCAGTGTAAACTGACGTATTTTCCAAAAAGGCTAAGTGCAGGTACTAGACGAAATAGGCTGGCTACTCCAGGCATCATTAATCAAGTCTTGCAAGCTCTAGATGTTTAAAGTCTGTTGAACAATAATCTTTTATCTTTTGATCAGCCTGTGGATCTTTTACTGTCCGGATTGTAATACTTTGATATTACTATTTATTCGGTTGTAATGTGATTCTTCTTTTGCTTCCGCTGTGCATTTAAAATTGTGTTGTTTGAATATGATGATATCAACTACGTCACGATACTCCCCACCGGTAATACGTGGAAATATCGGGGTGTGACACCTACGCCCTATCACCCTATGTCGCGGGCCGCGTAACCCTCAACTTAATCTTACGCGGGTCGCGAGGGACTTGAATTCAGGCCTTATATAAAGAGGGCATCGGCTGTTCAGTCGACTCGCTCACAATCTTTTCTTTCTCTCAAATTCTCACCTAATTGAAGTAATTTCCGTGTATAATACCCCCTAATTAACGAAGTTCTGCCCCGTTGTAAGTATCATAACCCTGGTTACGTATTAGATACGCTGCCCGATTGATCCAGGGTTCCGTAACGGCTGTCGTGGTTCTGCCCGATGTAGTCGTTGGAATGCCGTCTCGGGGAGGGTATTACTAATGTAAATATTGGGTTATTATACTAACGCGTGTGCATTTGTGTAATATATAGATAATCACCAGGAAACCCTTAAAGAAAACCTAAGACAGCAATGTGAGTAATCATTCTTTTTGTGTAAACCTTTTTTTGTGAGTAATCTCCTTTTTGTAAACTGTTTTTACAAAACTTTAAATATTTTACAATGTGATTAGCAGTGATTGAGTCTTTGTAATTCTTCAATTACTGCCGGTATGTTGGGGTTTTGTATACAAAATGTGGAATACGTTACCATTGGACAAAGAGTTAGCCAATGTGTAATATGACCCACCAGTCAGGATTGACAGTACTGAATGAGGAATTGTGTAGATGTAAACATTGTAATTGCTCTCAATACTGTTAAAGGATAAAACTCTTCTTGATTAAACTGGGATTCACTCACCAGTATTTCCCACTGACAAAATGTTTTTAAACACGTTTCAGGTAACAAAATGTGAAAGCCAACTAGAAGCCAGCTGGACAGCACTGAAGGCTTGGAAAAGTGGCTATAAAAGTTACCTAAATAAAAGAAGATGTTTTATTCAATAAAATAGGGATTTTCCCTATGAAAATGTTTGTAATGAAAACTTAGGTTTTATCCCAATATGTTTAATATTATAAAAGCGTGGTATTTACTCTGATAAAATATTTCCTAACTACGGTCCTGATGAAATTTCCACTACCAAAATAATAAACACCTGGATACCACCGGAACTGGCCGCGGCCGCCCGTTCCCGGGATAGATAAGGGACGGGGGTTGCGACAGAAGGTGGTATCAGAGCTAAGCCACTGATTCAGCCACAGAAGTGTTCTGCTGACACCAAAATATTATTCAAAGTGTTAGGAAATTAATTACGAAAATACGTGCATATCTGTATTTTATTGTTGTGTGTTATTTGACTATTTGTTAGTTTACAGTATGAGTGATCAAGGACCCTCCGACGGTAACACCTCGCTTTTCGTAACTTTCCTCATTTAGAAAGTCTATAATGTATTTCTATTTTCAGAAACTTGTAAGCTCTTGTAATCGTTGTTTTTTCTTTCGTTTCGTATCATTGTAATCCGAGGCTTTGTTCGTAACAAATTTTTTTATTTCATACGAATTACGCTTTGTTTATTACTTGCTTAAACATTTAATCTTGGTATACATTTGATACATACTCGTACCTCGTAAACGCATGCGTAACTTACAATTAATACGTGACTCTAGATATTATTTAAAATTAACCCATATCACGATTTATACCAATTTAATCTGTTTAATTCAACCCTATACAGTGGGTTACTATGTTTGTGTCACTTAATTTGATAAAAGTCATATTATCTAATTCTTTATTGTATAAAAAGATTAATTTGATAATGACCCAAATTTTATCAAGATTTGGTTCGGGGCTTGGCTCAACTCGGGTTCACGCCGGTTCTGTTCTAGGTCTCGACTCGTTTGGGTATACCTTTTTCCTTGTTCGATTTTCTCATTTAATTCCCTGTTGAAATCTTATGTTTCGATGTTAAAACAAATCCAAACAAAACAACTAGATCCTAGTAAATCGAGTAATCAGTTTGTCGTTTTGTTTTTTTTTTTTTTAAAATAAAACCAGATGAACTGTTTGAATAACTATAACATGGAACCCATTTCAAATAAACATCATCATGGTGGGTGACGGTTATGTCGGTTGGGTTATTTGGTTGAAGGAAGACAAGCTGCATGTTTTTTTTTTATATATATAATATGGACTTACAAGATCCAACATTTAGAATTGAGTTTTAGCAAATTGTGTTTTCATAGTCTTATTGAAAGGATTTCTTTAATAGATAATTAATATTTTTTTCTCTATACGTTGAAGTTATCAAACAAATGCATATATTTATTTTGTAAGGGTTTATTATTGATAAATGTATTTTTAATCAGAATATTTACAAAACAAATCTTTTTTTTTAAAACTAAACTTAACAATAAATTACATATGTGTAAGAATAAAATAAAAGAATTTAATTTTACAAAATCTCACAAACTTATGATTTATTAAACAAACCATGCATGTTAAATACTTTAACGTTTAGCATTTATACCTATTCGCAACGGTAGATAGTCGGGTTAACTCCTAACTTTACAAGAGGTGTAGTATCTTTGATCTCACCTGGATCCATCGGGGTCTAGGATACCCTGGTGACACAAGACGCATCATGCAAATAAATAAACTTAAATAAATAATAACTTTAATTAATTTCGTTGTGTATGTTATATTTAGTATTTCGCATTTTATTATTGTTAGGGTAGTTTTTCTCGTGTGGATTTCTCTATTTTTCCTCGTGCGTTATTCAAGAAATCTTCATATGCAACCAACGTGAGTATACTCGATCTCTTTTCCCTTTTACCATTTTGGGATGCAACATGTATATTATACAAAATGACACTCAAACTATTTTTTAACATACTCTATCCATGCTTAACATGAAACTATGTGTGGTACTTGTTATTCTCGTATGCTATGTAAACTACTTGGTCGATATATGCTCATTAACTTTGCTAGCCTCCCTTAACAATTATAGCGCTATAGGATTAACGCACCGCCCGTTAGACTTGGGGTATTGTTAAGTTAAACATGTTACCTCCCACTACTCTATTGAGATTAGGCTATTTTAACGCGTTGTATACTCGGGTTTGAATATATTGTACGCCATATTTGCATACTAGTACTCACATATTATGAATCATGTTGGATATGAGCACTTTTTATTCTATTTATGCCATGTAACAAAACTTGTATACTCGCCTTTGCTTTTGCATTGAACTCTATTTTAATACATGTTGCAGGTTAATTGATGAAGTGATGTTACAAGATGAAACAAGATTTAGGGTGGACTAGATACACACCTAGATTAATCTATATTTTGTTATGTTACAATTTGAAACAATGTTATTTTTATTTGAATCTTGTATGACAATTAGTCTTGAAATGAAATTTGAATTAAATTAATATTGTCACATAGTGTTATGAAGTCTCTTGCAATCTACGCACTTCGTCTCATCCCGATGTTTCCGCCATCGGTTGGGGTGTGACACCGACACCTATCGTCAGTTGCCCGGCTCACCTAGAAGGGAAGGCACCTCTTCACAGCCTGCCCTCTCAGGGTATTCAGCTGACAATGAAGATGGGATATTCGTGTTTAAGGCTCAGTCTGAAGAGCCATTCCCTCCTAAAAAGAGAGGATGGTTCAGTAGGGGAGCACATGAGCATAGGAAGAGAATGAAAAAGTTACAACAGCAGCGAGTTCTAGCAGCCGCTAAGAGAGAGACAGTTGCCCACACCTAGGATATGCTTAAATGGGGTTTAGCAAACTTTCATATCCTAGCAACCATAGCTGCCGACCCTAACCTGGAACAACTAATAGCACCTCAACCACTACCCTTGTTTCCCACATAGCCAATGAAGATTGAAAACAACCTAGAAAACCAAATCCAGATGCATGATTTTAACCCAGAAGAGATACCTAGGGTACCAACACCCAATCCCTTAGACCCAAACTACGACCCGTGGTTCGATGATCATAGGGATTATGTACAACGCTACCACCTAACAGACGAACCCATGCCGAACCTAGCAGCTTACCCAGGTCTGGATCCTCTAGATTCCTACTATGATAATGATGAATACATTAGGGAAATCCTAGAGAATCCATATCCTCAGGAAGAACCCATGCCCCAGTTCCCAAACCCAGTCCCATCATCTGCACCCCCAATGAGTGCAGAAAATGTGCAAGAGCTCCGAACTTTCGGAGAAGAAATTTTAGAAAGTAGTGAGAGAATGAGGCAGGGAGGAGAACGACTCGTCTGGAAGTACGACGAGCGTAATATGGAGTTTTGGATGAACCCATATCAGTGAAAGTGATGGTGGAGGTGGTAATAATAATAATATAATATAATAATATATAATATGTGTGTATGTTTGAAAAAAAACCTAAATTATAGCTACAGATGCCTACTAGTAGTGTAATTTTTATTTCAGTTGTATTGCAATTTTTAATTTCCAGTATCGGTTTGTATTAGATGCATATTATATATAAGAAAAGAGTAAGTCGCAATGTTCGACATTTTTGATCAACATGCGTGTTGTGTGATTGATTGAATTAAATGTTATCTTGTGATATTAATACGTGGTAAATGTTTAAAATTCAGATGGACAACGAAGTGAACCAGGAAAACCAGAATGACAATAACCCGAATAACGATAACCCGAATAATGAGAATCCAAACAACGATAACAATGGAAACTAAGTGGATCACAGTGCCATCCAACACATAGTGGCACAAGGGATAATAGATGCAATGCCATATATTATTAAAACAGTTAGGGAAGCAGATAATAAAAGTAACCATAGTAGTAAACGACCAACTGAACCAGAACACAGTGTGAACAATGGACCCATACTTCAAGCGCCCATTCCCAAAAGAAGAAGAACCATGCCTTATGGTTGTTCTTATAAAGAATTATGGTCTTGAAAACCAATGGAATTCTCGGGCAATGAAGGGGCCATTGCAGCTCTACGCTGGATAGAAAAGACTGAGGCTGTCTTAAAAATAAGCAAGTGTGCGGAAGAGGATAAGATAATGTTTACCTCCAATCTGTTTAAGAACTCAGCCTTAGAATGGTGGAACACTATCCTCCAGTCTAGGAGAAGTGACAGGATCTATAATATGGAATGGGAGAAATTTAAGAACATGGTGGAAAGGAAATTCTGCCCTCCCAATGAAAAAGAACTGATAGCAAATAAGTTTTTAAACCTTAGGATGACTGGAGTGGATAGTAAGGGATACACTACATTATTCTTTGAATATGCCAGAATAGTGCCAACCCTTGCATCACCTGAACTAGTGTTAATCTCCCGTTACATCTGGGGATTAATCAGTGAGATTAGACATGTAGTCAAGGCAGCTAGACCTCAAACTATAGAAGAAGCTGTAGAACTAGCAAATACCTTGACATATGAGTTAATGCATACACGAGAAGAGGATCAAAGGAAGAACCTAGCTCAAAGGCTTACCCAAGAATTTCGCTCTGGAAATTCCAACCGTGGGAAAAATGTAGGTTCTACCTCTGCACCTTATTGCAAGTATTGCAAAAGGAAGCATTCTGGAAGATGCTCTATATATTGCAACTTTTGCAAAATATCTTGACACAAGGAAGAAGACTGCAGGAAGAAACCTAACAACAGGATATGCTACAACTGTGGAGAACATGGCCACATCAAGCCAAACTGTCGGAAACTAGCTCCAGCCACGAACAACAAGAATACTAAGAATGCTAGAGCATTTATTCTAACGGCAGATGAAGCTAAGATGATTCCGGATGTGATAGCCGGTACATTTTTAGTTAATGATGTTTTTGCTAAAGTATTATTTGACTCTGGTGCAAACCAAAGTTTCATTAATACTTCATTTTGCAAACTTCTTAATCAACCATTAACTAAACTCCTACAAGAATGTCTAGTAGAGACAGCAAATGGAGAAACCATTAAAATTTCTGAAATCTTGCAGGGAGCAAGAATAGAATTTTTAAATCAAAAGTTTAGTACAAACCTTTATCCAATGAATCTGGCAGGATTTGATGTTGCATTAGGAATGGATTAGTTAATAGCCAATAAAGCCAGTATTTTATGTGATCAAAAGTAAATTCATGTAAATTCATCAACAGGTGAAAAGATCACAATTAAAGGCGATAAACCATCTAGATCCACAAAATTCATCTCTGTGATGAAAACAACAAGTTATATAAGAAAAGGATCTATAGTGTATTTGATTTCTATAATCACTAACACGAAAGGAAAAGAATTAAACGATATTCCAGTAGTATCTCAGTTTCCAGATGTGTTTCCAGAAAAATAACCAGGACTATCGCCAAACAGGGAAGTTGAATTCATAATTCACCTGCTACCAGGAACAGCGCCAATTGCCAAAGCACCTTACCGTTTGGCACCCGCAGAAATGCAGGAACTGAAGAAACAGTTAGACGAATTGTTGGAGAAAGGATTAATACAACCAAGTTCATCGCCATGGGGAGCATCGATTTTATTCGTTAAGAAGAAAGACGGATCTATGCGTATGTGCATTGATTACCGCGAATTGAACAAGGTCACTATTAAAAATCGGTATCCATTACCGAGAATCGATGATCTGTTCGATCAGTTGCAAGGAGCTCGATTTTTCTCAAAAATCGATTTATGGTCAGGATATCATCAGTTAAAGGTACAGGAAGATGACATTCCTAAGACCGCTTTTAGAACAAGGTATGGCCATTATGAATTTACTGTCATGCCATTTGGTTTAACCAATGCCCCAGCTGCATTTATGGACATGATGAACCGAATATGTAAGCCATATTTGGATAAATTCATAATTGTCTTTATAGATGATATTCTCGTTTACTCTAAGAGTAAAGAGGAACATGCAAAGCATTTGCACGCACTTCTAAGTTTACTATGAAAAGAAAAGTTGTATGCAAAGTTTTCAAAGTGCGAGTTTTGGTTAGAACAAGTACAGTTTCTTGGGCACTTAGTCAATCATGAAGGAATTCATGTGGATCCCACCAAGATCGAGGCAATTACCAAATGGAAAACCCCTGAGTCACCAACCGAGGTTAGAAGTTTCTTAGGATTGGTCGGTTATTATAGAAGATTTATTCGAGATTTTTCTAGAATAGTCATTCCCTTAACTAAGCTAACCTGTAAATCTGTTAAGTTTGGATGGGGACCTAAACAAGAAGAAGCCTTTAGAATTCTTAAGCAAAGATTAACCAATGCACCCATACTAGCGTTACCAGAAGGAACTGAAGACTTTGTAGTCTATTGTGACGCTTCTAAGTTAGGTTATGGATGTGTATTGATGCAACGTCAAAAGGTTATAGCCTATGCGTCTAGACAACTTAAGAATCAGGAATAGAATTATTCAACCCATGATCTAGAATTAGGAGCCATAATTTTTGCCCTTAAGATTTGGAGACATTACCTTTACGGTAGTAAGTTTACCATTTTCACCGACCATAAAAGTTTAAGATATGTTTTCGGGCAAAAGGAGTTGAATATGAGACAAAGACGCTGGATGGAAATACTTAGTGATTATGATTGCAATATCCAGTATCATGCAGGAAAGGCTAATGTGATAGCTGATGCTTTAAGTCGAAAGTTGATGGGATTTTAACATGTTTATCAAAGCAATTTCATCCATATGAAATAAAAACGTAGCGGAAATAATGTTTAAAACATGTTACTTTTATAAGATATAAAACCATTTATATGCAAAATCCCAAAACCCGGATCCATATATGAAATGCATACTATCAAACACAACCATAGGATGTTTAGAAAACTACCTTCTTGGAGTACAAGGATGATGAAACGGATGATGCTTCTTGAAATGGTTGT
Source organism: Helianthus tuberosus (assembly GCA_030545235.1). NCBI lineage: Eukaryota > Viridiplantae > Streptophyta > Magnoliopsida > Asterales > Asteraceae > Helianthus > Helianthus tuberosus. The sequence continues at coordinate 45,431,815 of CM060351.1, forward strand.
CCTCAAGAGTAGAAGACCTCAAGCTTGTATACCCCAAGCTTCCAACAAACACCACAAGTTTAGCTAGGATTTTAACACCAAAGATAAAAAACCGAACACTTGAAAAACACCCTCTTATGACCGATTTTTAGAGAGCAAGAACACAAGTCTTCTTTGGCTCATTTGGTCATCCAATTTATTTATAGTCTAAGAGAGAATATTGCCACCACCAACTCCCAATCTAAACACATGCAAGTATGACAACATGAAAGCCATTTCATTGGTCCTTCCAATCAAAACACATGCAAGTTATGACAACATGCAAGCCATTTCATTGGTCCTTCCAATCAAAACACATGCAAGTTATGACAACATGCAAGCCATTTCATTGGACCAAGAAGAGGTTTGTGAGTTCCCATGTGGGGGGGGGGGGGGGGGCGGCGGCCTAGCTTTGTTTAAAAAAAAACTTTTATAAAATTCAAGTCTTTGTTTATATATTTATAACTTTTATAAATATAACACTACATAAATGCAAGACTTTATACAACCTTTTAAAATGTTATTTAACCCATTAAATAACAAAATAAAATATTCTCTCAAAATAAATTATCCATATAATTTATTGGTTTCTCAAGTGTAATTATTTAGAACACCAATTTCTAAATATTGTAAGTGTTAATATTTATTTGTTTGATCATATCACAAATAAATAATATAAGTGTTTGTCTAGCTTGTTATTGGGTATGACTCGACTTGGATCATAACGTACTAGCCACATCAATTTAATATGTGTCTTGGGCATACAAAGTCCAACAAAAGTATCATGAAAAGCCAAAAAGAGTGCGTTCTCTTAAATTAAATCTACAAGTAGATTTAAATGAACAGATTAGAAAAGCACAAGAATCAGTAATCAAGGATGATACTGAAAAATTGAAAGGAATGATTAAGGAATTAGAACAACAAACAGATGGAATTTGGAGATTCCATAATAAAAGAATGTGGATACATAAATTAGGAAACCTACATCACCGTATACTAGAAGAAGCCCATAAGTCTAAGTATACAATGCATCCTGGAAGTGATAAAATGTATCAGGATTTAAGAAAGAATTTTTGGTGGATAGGGATAAAGAAGGATATAGCAGCCTATGTTTCCAAATGTTTAACCTGTTCACAAGTTAAAGCTGAACATCAGAAACCCTCAGGTTTATTGCAGCAGTTAGAAATGCCAGTGTGGAAATGGGAATTGTTAACAATGGATTTTGTTACCAAATTACCCAAAACAAGGAAAGGTAATGATATAATTTGGGTGATTGTAGACAGGCTAACTAAGTCAGCTCATTTCCTACCAATGAAGGAAACTTTCAGTATGGAACAGTTAGCTAAATTGTATGTAAATGAAATAGTTTCATTACATGGAATTCCTTTATCAATTGTTTATGACAGAGATAGCCGTTTTACCTCTCATTTTTTGACAGGTTTCCAAAAAGAAATGGGAACCAAGTTGATTCTAAGCACAGCTTATCATCCTCAAACGGATGGACAAAGCGAAAGGACAATTCAGACAATGGAAGACATGCTTAGAGCTTGTGTAATTGATTTCAGAGGTAATTGGGACGATCACTTACCGTTAATAGAATTTTCTTATAATAACAGTTATCACACAAGTATCAAGGCTGCACCATTTGAAGCACTTTATGGACGAAAGTGCCGAACCCCAGTCTGTTGGGCAGAAATTGGAGAAAAGCAACTATCTGGACCTGAAATAGTGCAAGAAACAACCGACAAGATCATTCAAGTCAAGGAACGACTAAAAGCAGCACATTATCGACAAAAGAGTTATGCTTCTAACAGACGAAAGCCACTGGAATTTCAAGTAGGAGACAAAGTATTATTGAAAGTCTCTCCTTGGAAAGGAATAGTCAGATTCATCAAAAGGGAAAAGCTAAGCCCCATGTATGTTGGACCTTTTGAGATTATTAGAAGAATTGGACCTGTAGCTTATCAGCTACAACTGCCAGAGGAAATGGCAGGAATACATGATGTATTTCATGTATCTAATCTCAAGAAATGCTTAGCTAATGAATCACTGGTGGTACCTCTTAAGGACATAGAGGTAAATGAACAATTAAAATTTGTAGAAAAGCCTCTACAAATTGAAGACATAAAAGTTAAGAACCTCAAGCACAAGAGATTAGTTCTGGTCAAAGTGAGATGGGACTCCAAAAGAGGACCAGAATACACGTGGGGAGCTTGAATCAGAAATGCAAAGAAAATATCCACACTTGTTCCAGTAGATCTCGAGGACGAGCTCTAAAACAAGGTGGGGAGGATACAACAACCCTCCAAAATATTTCCGACACCCTGATAATATTTAAAATGTCCCTATATGTCCTAAATTATATCCCGTATGTGAAAACAGACCCCGAATACCTTTTCTATTATTAAAATTAAATAAAAACAAGAAAAATGGGTCTCTGGCGGGCCACGTAAGACCACCCCAGGGTCTACGCGGGGCGCGACTGTCACACCCCAACCGATGGCGGAAACATCGGGATGAGACGAAGTGTGTATAGATTGCTAGAGACTTCATAACACTATGTGACAATATTTAATTAAATTCAAATTTCATTGCAAGTGCTAAATTGTCATACAACATTTAAAATAGAAATAACAACATTGTTCAAATTTCAACATAACATCAAAAGATAAATGAATTAAAGGTGTGTATCTAGTCCACCCTAAACTCGTTTCATCATTCATCCATACTTCATTAATCAACCTGCAACATGTATTAAAATAGAGTTTCAATGCAAAGGCAAAGGCGAGTATACAAGTTTGTTTACATAGCATAATAGAATAAAAACTCAAATCCAACATGATTCATAATATGTGATTACTAGTATGCAATTTTGGCGTACAATATGATCAAACCCGAGAATACAACGCATAAAAGAGCCTAATCCCAAAAGTTTAGCGGGGTGGTGGTAATGTTTAACTTAACAATACCCAAAAGTATAACAGGTGGGGCGTTAATCCTATAGCGCTATAATTGTTAAGGTGGGCGAGCAAAGTTAATGAGCATATAACGTTCCAAAGCGTTCACATAGCATACGAGAATAACAAGTAAATCACAATAGTTTCTTGTTTAATCATGGATAGAGTAAGTTTAATTGAGTTTAAAAGTTGTTTGCATAGTATACATGTTGCATCCCAAAGTGTAAAGGGGAAAAAGGGATCGAGTATACTCACGGTGGTTGCAAGCTTTCCTACTTGAAATCCCGTGAGTGAGTTGGTGGATGGATTAGTTTGGAGCACCTAGTCCTTCTACACGAGGAAACATAGGTGTGTGAGTTTGGCGTTTAACGGAAGATTATAAATTGGAGTTTAACATGACACAAAGTATAATATTAAAATAATCATCTTTAACTTATAACTCTTATATGACACTATGTAACCACTAGGGTTATATTGTATTTCATGGGTAGTACACCCATTAGAATCATATCAAGGTTTTAAAGTCTTAGATGATATTCTACCACTTTAACATATAAACACAAGTTCAACATTAAAGGTTCGAATGAGTATATATGTATATCTAGGTTACATACTATTTAGTCCAATAATTCATGTAGGAGGTAGAAGATTAGGATCTTCATTTAGGCACCTCGAGTTATCATGGAAGTCATGTATGGGGTAGGAAGAACAAGTTTCCGTTTAGGAACCCCTTGAATGTTCACCACTTCACTTGATGTAAAAACAACCAAGGAGGGTCACGAACTATGATTAATACAAGTATGTAAATGAACTAAGCTAAGAGAAATCATCAAATCATGTGAGGATTGTATGTTGGACAACCCAAGTTGTTCCATAATCACTCTACATCAAGACCTAAGCTTGAACATGACTTGTGGGTGAAATACCCTAAACAAAACAGAAAGTATTTGAGGTTTAACCTCTGATTTTACATGTCCCAATCATGTTACTATACCTAAATAACCATAGGAAAGGTTGTAGGCATTGTTACATAAGTTTGAGATGTGTTAGACACAAGTTTGATAAGTTTAAACAAGCTTTTGAATAACTTAAAATAAAACAGAAAGTTTTGGTCCTTTTTAGGGCAATTCCAAGCATGATTTCTCCAGGGAAAAACCAAGGAATCAAACCCAAGGATTTACTAAAGAAGTAGAAGAAAGAATCAAGTGATTTGGAGTGAAAACAAGCAAGTTACACTCACTTTTGTAGGAGTGTATGAATCTGTCCAAAAACTCAGATTTGCTGCAGATTTAGAGTGAATTTGTGAAGTGTAATGAGTTGTGAAAGTGTAAAATGGGTTGAAGAGGGTGTGTATTTATAATGGAAGAGATTAGAGTTGATTGGAGGTGTTTAGAGGTGGATTAAAGGTGATTGGGTGAGGTTGGAACTTAGGATTTCGTGCAACCAGCTGAAGGAAACACACTTGCTGTCGAAACAGGGGCTAGGCGTGACGCGAGGGGGCTTGGCGTCACGCGGCGCCTCAATGTTGACAAGTTTGGTTTTGTTGCACTTTAGTCCCTGTAGTTTATGTTTGAGTCCTTCTTGATGCTTTTTTGATAGTTTAGGGACTTGTTTGGACATAAAAGCATAGTATAAGGTGTAATCAAGCACGGCGATCATAGTCAAAGTATATTTGAGCGTATAAGTGTCATAATCAGATATCGTTTACGTTCAAAACATGTTTCATGCATAAGTTTAGTTTAATTACAAGTTTAACACATAGTTTCCGAGAATATCATTTAAGCATCAATTGATTCACAAAATCGAACATACGAGCATATATAGAGTGTGTATAACATATTTGTAACAAAATACGAGTTTCATTAATGATCCAAGTCTCGGTTTTACAATGATTACAAGGAAAGAACGATTACAAGAATACAAGGTTTCCAAAAACAGAAATACGAACAAAACTTTCTATAAATGGAAAGTACAAAAGAGCCGGGCGTTACAGCGACAGACCAAAGTCAGGGCGACACCCTAGCGTGCCACGTGTCAACATCGTGTCAGGTCTACAGTTGGCGAATCAGCAAACCTACGCCCTATCACCCTATGTCGCGGGCCGCGTAAGACCCAACTTAATCTTACGCGGGCCGCGAGGGACTTGAATTCATGCCCTATATAAAGAGGGCATCGGCTGTTCAGTCGACTCGCTCACAATCTTTTCTTTCTCTCGAATTCTCACATAATTGAAGTAATTTCCGGGTATAATACCCCCCTAATTAACGAAGTTCTGCCCCGTTGTAAGTATCATAACCCCGGTTACGTATTAGATACGTTGCCCGATTGATCCAGGGTTCCGTAACGGCTGTCGTGGTTCTACCCGACGTAGTCGTTGGAATGCCGTCTCGGGGAGGGTATTACTAATGTAAATATTGGGTTATTATACTAACGCGTGTGCATTTATGTAATTTATAGATAATCACCAGGAAACCCTTAAAGAAAACCTAAGACAGTAATGTGAGTAATCCATCTTTTTGTGTAAACCTTTTTTGTGAGTAATCTCCTTTTTGTAAACTGTTTTTACAAAAATTTAAATATTTTACAATGTGATTAGCAGTGATATTCTTCAATTACTGCCGGTATGTTGGAGTTTTGTATACAAAATGTGGAATACGTTACCATTGGACAAAGAGTTAGCCAATGTGTAATATGACCCACCAGTCAGGATTGACAGTACTGAATGAGTAATTGTGTTGATGTAAACATTGTAATCGCTCTCAATACTGTTAAAGGTTAAAACTCTTCTTGATTAAACTGGGATTCACTCACCAGTATTTCCCATTGACAAAATGTTTTTAAACGCGTTTCAGGTAACAAAATGTGAAAGCCAACTAGAAGCCAGCTGGACAGCACTGAAGGCTTGGAAAAGTGGCTATAAAAGTTACCTAAATAAAAGAAGATGTTTTATTCAATAAAATAGGGATTTTCCCTATGAAAATGTTTGTAATGAAAACTTGGGTTTTATCCCAATATGTTTAATATCATAAAAGAGTGGTATTTACTCTGATAAATTATTTCCTAACTACACTCCTGATGAAATTTCCGCTGCCAAAATAATAAACACCTGGATACCACCGGAACTGGCCGCGGCCGCCCGTTCCCGGGACAGATAAGGGACAGGGGTTGTGACAGAAGAAGTTCATTTTTTATCTCGAAATGGCGCCTAGCATAAAGAAGCCAATTGAGATACTGTGTGACAGCTCTGTGCCATAGCTCAGACGAAGGAACCAAAGTCACACCACACCACAACACGAAACTCATACTCAGAAAATTCCACCATATACGTGATATACTGGATAGGGGAGACATCGTTATAAACAAAGTTCACACAGATCATAATCTAGTAGACCCCTTCACTAAACCTATGTCTATCACTATACATGAGGAGCATGCAAAAACGATAGGGCTTAGATATGCTACAGAATGGATATGATCTTAATTTGTATAAGGTGCTTTTGAAAAGTTACATTATATGTATTTATTTTGACTTAATGGTTAAATGCATTATAAACAAATGTTTCATTGTTTGATTTTTGTAAGTTTAAGCAATCCATGAATAAATTATTATTCTAAATGTCATTAGTCGATCAGATTCATGGGAATAAATCTAAAGTTAAGTGGGAGTTCTATGTTGACAAAGGGATTCCATTCTCCTTTGTCAAAAAGAAAGTTAAACGTTCCGGCGTCCTCATTGATGGGAACTGGTGTAAATGTGTGGCCACGTTGAAACTAAGAGTAGTTTGATAAACCACGTCAAATCAGAGAACGAGAACAAGAATAGTTAAACAACATATGAGAATGAATGTTGATCCATGTCTTATGTTTAATGGATGTTCTAAACAAAAAGGGATAACGGATAAGGTTACCACGACTTAGTACTTGGTTAAGTAAAGAGTTACTTGAACGCAAAGAACCAATTGATGAATATGATTTATCACACCTAGTTAGGGGCAGTGAGATGCAACTAGGTGTTCACCACTGTCTATGTTAAGTTAGTTAATTGATGAATCGTTCTAGTAGGAGATTATTGGATCTGAGAGGTCTGACTCACGATTATTTTAATGTTACTAACGAGGTATGACCCAAAGAGGTACACTTTGGACAAATCAAAACTAATATTCATGAGATAAGTATTATAGTTCTCATGTATACGTTTTGCAACGGTAATGCAGTTCAAACATTTGAAGAAACATTTAGTAAATTAATTATTTATGAAATGATTAATTAGTATGTAATTGTTTATTTAATTAATATTAATTAAATAAATGGTGGAAGAATATTATTTGTTAGATAAATAATATTAATATATTTTATTTATTAGATATATAAAATGTTATGATATAATTATATTATTTATAAGATAGTTATATAATATGTATATCTATGAGATAAACATAAAGTGGGATGTATTTGTGTTTGAGTTTAAATACAATACGTAGAGCAAGGGGGTGTTTGTTTTTCTTCAAACATCTTTAAGGGGGCTGATGTCTGCAGGCACGCACACGTTACCCTTGAAGACTGTTTGATTTTTTTTTTCAAACAGATCTGAACTCAGCTTTTTTTATCTTAAAAAATAAGCTATGGAACCCTTTCTTAAAACATCTTCACACCTCCCTCTTCTCCTCCCTCAAACATCAACCCCTCCCACCGCCGCTCCTCCTCCTTCTCCGACATCCCTCTTCTCCTCCGGCGACCTCCCTCTTCTCCTCCGGTGACCTACCTCCTCCGGCGACCTACCTCTTCTCCGACCTCCCTCCTCCTCCGGCGACCTACCTCTTTCTCTGGCGACCTCCCTCCTCCTCCTCCTCCTCCGGTGACCAGCTCCTTCTCCGACCTCCCTCTTCTCCTCCGCTGGATCGAAGCGGAATGTGAATGTTTCATCATTGTTTGATGCGCTTCAGACCGGTATCAACTTATAAAAACAAACAGTCTTATATTTTCAGCTTGCAGATCTTCAGACCACATCTTCAGTTGCAGACATAAAAACAGATGAAATCAGCTTGCAGACAATTTATGTCTGCAAAAACAAACAGCACCTAAATATAAATTTCAAGAGCTCACAAGGGTTTGAGGTTACATTATTCAAAACACACAAACAAGCACATCACACCACCTTCGCCACCGCCGTCCTTGCCGGAGCAGCGCCGTCGTCCGTCACACCACATTGCCGCCCTTTTTCGAGTGTCGCCATCGTTTTCGGAGCCCCGCGCCACCTCACCACACCCCGTCGCACCTCCGCCCCTCTGTCGCCCTGCCGGAGCGCCATTGCTGACTGGAAAACTGGCCTTATTAATCCGAATTGACTTAGTTGACAAGTTTGATTTCTGGATCTAACCCGGTTGACTTTCTGATCGTGAAAGAGTTCTGGGGTCTCGTGTTTAGGCATTCGAGTTTGAAGATTCGGGTCAAGTTATTGATTCGGGATCGTGGTTCGTGAGCAAATGTTAACTAGCATGATGGTTCGTTGGATCAAAGTTTGAAGCTTAGTTTTTCATCAAAATATTAGTTTTCCGAAAACCCCCTATGTTTGTGTTTATTTTAACGGATGCAATTGGATCACTGGAACATATTAGTTGGTTTTATTGTACACTCTTCCACTTTATATAATTAATATGGGATATTTACTGACAATAAATAAAATTAGATTTTATTTAAATTTAAAATTGTACACCGACGAATCCCAACAGTAACAACGAGCAGAAATGTTTTTGATTATTCAATTAAGTAAACCTAATCATGTCAACTTATATCCAAAAGATAATTTGTGTTGAATATGGGATGTCTGATAATCGATTAATTAACGTTACTAACGAGATACAATCGAAAGAGTTACAATTTGGACAACAAACAAGTAATTAATATTGAAGTGTTAAATATTAAGTTCACGAAATGCGATTTTGTGAAATGCGGAACTAAATATTATTGAAGAAATAATTATTTATTAATTATTTTGAGAAATAGTTAATAGATAAAGGTAATATATTATTTAAGGGTTAACTAATATTATATATATTTATGAGATAAATATAGTTGGTTAAAAATATATGTGTTCAACTACAATTAGAATACAAGTTTTTTATTGGAAGAGTGTTGCACCAAATTTTGTGAAAGAGGGAATTGAGGGTTGTAAGTTATCGGTGTGGTGGCGATGCGCACTGCGCAGGGTTTCTATGAGATGAACCAAGTATCCAAGTTGGGTTTAGATTTGTGTTTTTTCACTTTAGCGTTTATGGACATTGGGTGGGAAGGTGTTTACATGTGGAAAAAATTGTAATCTTTTACTAAATCAAAGATTATATATAATGAAAGTGTAAAATATAATATTCCTTAACGTACATTGGGTACGAGATGAAATTACGCATGTTGAAAAACCATAATTATTGAAAAACATAATCACCAATGTTGAAAATCATAATTACGCATGCTGAAAAACCATAATTACTCATGTTGAAAATTATAACCATGCGTGATTTTTTTTTTTTCAAACATGCATGATTTATGTTTTTTCAACATGCGTGATTAGGGTTTTGTGTGTTTATAACGTGCGTAATTTCATCTCGTACCCAATGTACATTAAGGAATATTGTACCATATTTTCTATGGTTTTCGATCGACGCAAGATACAAGATACGTGTCAGTGTCCTTTTGTTATATCACGACTTTATTATTTAGGTTTTCTGTTTCAGTTGCTCTATCAAGTACTATATTGTACCGATGCTGTAACAAACATCGACAACAAACCAAAGGAATTTTACTACATATTTAATTTCACCAACTTTTCCAAAATAAAAAAAAAATTCAGAAACAAAAAAATTGGTCGTTATTTTAGGTGCTTTATCGAAACTGCAATCAACGGCGTACAACTCATGAGCCATAATTCTCGCTCCGGTCACCGGTGGCGCCAGGGGCAGCTATAAGCATGTGCAGGGTGGGTATGCGATCAGGGTCCAAATCAATATAAGGCCCGGAAAATTCTTGATATATATATATATATATATATATATATATAGGGTAAGGTTCATGCGAGAACCACCTTTATTGCGAGAACCAATGTGAACACAACCTAAAATAGCTAAAAAAACATAAAAAAAACCGAACACCCCCCACCCCCAAAGCTAAATGCTAAAAACTAAAACCCCCAAAAAACCTAAAAAAAACTTAACCCCCCACCCCACCCCCCCCCCCCCCCCCAAAAAAAAAAAAAAAAAAACCTAAACCCCCTTCCCCCACCCCCCAAAAACCTAAACACCCCCCCAAGCTAAAATGCTAAAAACTAAACCCTCAAAAAATTTAAAAAAAAATCTAATTTTTTTAAATATTTTTTATGTTAAAATCGCTACTTTTAGTAGCAAAAAAAAAAAAAATTTTTAAAAAAGTTTTTATAATTTTTTTTTGCTACTAAAAGTAGCGTTTTTTTTATAAAAAATATTAAATTTTTTGTGTGTGTGTTTTTTAGCTATTTTTAGGCATTTTTTGTTGTGTTCACATTGGTTCTCGCGGTTTTCGCAATAAAGGGTGGTTCCTAACGGATCTTTTTCCTATATATATATATATATATATATAGGATTAGGTTCAAGAGTGAACACTAGTGTAGCTTGCGAACTGAGTGAACTAATCCTGGCCATACACGTGTGTAGATTAATGGTCAGGATTTGATGTTGAAATACACTAGTATATTTTACGATTTGATGATGAGATCTTGGCCATACACGTGTGTAGATCAATGGCCAGGATTTGTTCACTCAGTTCGCAAATACACTAGTGTTCACTCTAGAACCCCACCCTATATATATATATAATCTGCATGTTTTTATAAATAAGGGTCTGCTTAAAAGACCCAAAGTTTTATAAATAAGGGCGTGCTTAAAAGTTTTATAAAAAATGACATGCTTAAAAGTTCTATACTTTAAATGTATTAGTCTTATTGTGTGATTCTGATTTTATATGTTGAGGTATAAAACTCTATTTGATGTTTAATACTTTAAATGTATTAGTATTAGACTTCGTGTGATTGAATGAATGTTTTTGTTTAATATTTAGAAATTATGCCTCCCGTTCCTAAATACAAACACCTATCCGGCCATCAAAAACGTAAGAAGAGGAATCTAGAGGAAGAGAAAAGAAAGGCGGACGAAGTAAAACAAAACCGAATACACAAGTTTTTTTTTTTCAAATTAATTAAATTCTTTAAGAATTATAGAGAAGTAGGGTTCTCTAAGTCGCTTGATGAAGCTAGAGAATTGCAAATGAAATAGGTGTTAATGCGGAATTCCGTCAAACGTGTGATATATAAGAAAAAAACAATTTGATGAATCATCAAGTGTAGAAGAAGTAACATTTTCACCCCAGGAGGATTTTAGAGTAAATTATTTTTTATGTATTGTTGATCAAGCTATTTTTTCACTTGAAACAAGATTTGAACAATACCAAAAATTCGAAAAAATATTTGGATTTTTGTTTCCTAAAAAGTTGAAGACTCTTGATGAAGCCAAGCTTAAGGTGTGTTGTCATCGCCTTCAAGATGCATTGAAGTATGAAGGAGAGTCCGATATTGATGCTAAAGAATTGTATACGGAGTTGAAGTTGATTGATACATTTTTACCGAGACACGTTGACACCCCTTTGATGTTTTAGACTATATCTTCCAACGCTGTACTACTTATCCTAATGTTATAAATACATATAAAGTGTTGTTGACAATTCCGGTAACCGTGGCATCGGCAGAAATAAGTTTCTCAAAGTTGAAGTTGTTGAAGACCTATTTACGTTTTCCAATGTCACAAGAAAGGCTAAACGGGTTGGCGACAATATCTATTGAAAGTGAAATATTAGATACTATGAATTACAAGGAGTTGATCGAGAGTTTTGCTTCAAAAAACACTAGGAGAACCACACTATTCACTTAGTAAGTAGGTTCGATACTTTGATCATTTTTGCTACACTATTTTTGTTAATTTGTTTTATGTATTTCATAACAATTATCATAGTATTATGGGTTTTTAGTATTTATGTATTTGATGGAATGATTGATGAGTTTATATTATATGAAGATTTGCGAATAGGGCTCAAATTTTTTATATCGAACAGGGCCAATTTTTTTTTTTTTTTTTGTGATTTTCAGAGACGGCCTAGCTGTGGGTCAAAATGGACCGGGTCAGAATAGGTTATTTTTAAACAGGGTTAATTTGATTCGGGTTAGAACGGGTTCACGTCAATTTTGATTTGGGTAAGAAGGGTTCATTTTCAAGGTTTATTTGGTTCGTGTTATGAGTTTTTACAAAATAAGCATGAGTCGAGATGAGTTTTTATAAAAATTAATTAAAGACTACTCATGTATAAATATGTTTAATAAAAGTAAAATTGCAAGAAACATAAGGAATTACGTAGTTATAAATATTTTTTAATAATTTGTTAAAATAATTAAGTACAAATAAATAACAACATTTTTATATGATATTTCATTTTTTAATATGTATGTGTGTTTGTATTTGTTATAAGGGATTTTTACGTTGTTAGTTAGATTTTTGTAAGGTTGTGTTGATCGACATGTTCGGGTTAATATGTGATGATTACGATTTTATAATTTTTAGCTTCAAAAAGTTCAAGCGGAATTAGAAGGTGAACGAGAGGCCCGACGAAACATAGAAGCCCGTTTTGAACAATTTCAACAAGAGCGTGAAAAAGAGCGGGCCGACCAAGAGGCATGGCGAAAAAATATGGAAGAAACGGTGAAAAACATCGGAAATAAGTAAACAAAGCTCTCGTTTTGTTAAGTATTAGAATGTTGGATTAGTTTTGAATAAAAAAACTTGCTCTTAATTAGGATTTTTTGTGTGTTTTGGAATGTTTTAGAATTTTGCTTGTTACAATTGTTTGGGAATGTTTTATAATTTTGCTTGCTGCAATTTTTTTGGGAATGTTTTATATTTTGCTGCATTTTTTATACAAAAAATGGTTTTTTTTTAAATCTCTGATATTGTTATTTTGTCACAAATCTGTCGCAAAAAATTGTAGGAATTTTGTTGCAAACCTTAATTTCCAAGTTGTAGGAAATTTGTAGCTATAAAAAAATATATTTTTTAGTTGTAGGAAATTTGTCGCAAACTGTTTAGAGAAAGTTTATTAACTTTGTAGGAAATTTATTGGAAACCGTTAATTTGGTAGATAATTTGTCGCAAATTGTTTAGAGAAAATTTCTAAATTTGTAGGAAACTTGTGGAAAGTTTTATGATTTGTAGGAATTTTGTCGCAAGAAAGTTTTATAATTTGTAGGAATTTTGTTGCAATAAATTTTTATAATTTGTAGGAATTTTGTCACAAGAATGTTTTATAATTTGTAGGAATTTTGTCGGGAAAATAAAAAATTATGAATATTTTTTTTAATAATGTTATTAATTTTAGAAATAAAATATAATAAAATAATATACAAAAAAGGCAAAAACGTGGAAGAATTGTCGGAATTTTGCAAGAAGAGCGTTTTGTCAGTATTTTGTAGCAAATTTTGCGACGAGAGATTTTGTAGGAATTTTGTAGCATATTTTGTCGTATTTTTGTAGCTAATCCGGTTACCCACAAGTTTATATTCTACGAATTTTTTTGTAGAAAATTTGTGGGTAAGGCCAATTTCAGACAAATTTGCTACAAATTTGGTTGTCACAAACTTGACAATTTTCTAGTAGTGTAGGTGGCGCCCACTCTCCTCTTTATCTGTCACAGAGGTGAAATTGATGAACCGAAAGAGGTACATTTTCCCTTTTTAAACATTCACATGAATCAGTGATTACTACTGTATCACGCAATTAGTTATAATTGAAGTCCCAATCGAATAATCAAACACAAGAACAAGAACGAATGTAATAACTCTCGAAGACTTTTATTATAACCAAGAGAATATAACTCAAAAAACTTGATTATAATAACTCATAAACCATAACTCGATTTATCTATTCTCTTGTGTCTTAATAATGTCTAACCCTACCTTGGTTTATACAGGCTAACCCTAACTTGGTTTACCAAATATAACTATAACATAATTAGGAAACTTAACCAACTATGACCAACTTGTCAACATTGATCCCTCAAGTTCATCGACTTGTGACTTGAACTCCCTTGCCACCCTTTCCCATCACCAACTTGTTGTGATGAGTCAGGAATTACCGCCAACAATAATTCTTCATTATCTCTTTATTGAATTTAGACCTCGTTAATCTGTAAGTACCTGATATGAATAATTTACTTTTATATGTTGATTTTGAGTTTGAGTTTGTTTAGAATATGATCCGAATTAGGGTTTGCTTGGTTGATGAAACTACATGCATTTGAATTTGTATTTCATTATTGAATTTTAGTTTTTTTATTCAATACATATGTTTTATTCTTATTTTTTTTGCAGAATTGATGCACGTGAGTTATAAATATGGTTTACTTCTTTTTTCGGGAACTTAGGTTTAAGTCTCGATCACCTTTTACAATTTTGACTGGTGTATCAACGGTTCATAGGATGCCATGTTATAGCAAGATTTGAATTTCTTGATTAATTAATATTAATATTTAGCCATCAGTAAATAGTAACTGCCTAACTGTCCAATATACTTATTTACTTGAAGTTTGAGGTTATTCACTTGGAGTAGAGCTCTTAGTCATGTTATTTAAGACAAGACGCGGTATCATTATCTTTATTTTTATCTTTATCGTCTTGAAGTCGTATTGTTTTTACTGTTTTACAATGCAAAGAGTCACATATCTGATATTCTTAACTATCTTCCTACCATTTTTAGTTTCTGCACAACAAACAAATGTTTATGTACGCGTTGGTGCATCGCTCACAGCTGCACCTGATGCCAGACCATGGCTTTCATCTTCTGGTGAATTTGCCTTCGGTTTCCATCACGTTCAAGGCGATGATCGCTTTTTGTTATCAATATGGTATGATAAAATACCTGAAAAGACCATTGTCTGGTATCCAGAAGGAGGTCCGATAGTGTCTACAGGGTCAAATGTTGAGTTAACTAGTGGAAGTGGGCTTCTACTAAGTGATCCTCAAGGCAGACACGTATGGACTTATGGGCCCGTTTCAGGTGTGGCATATGCTGTTATGAACGATACAGGTAACTTTGTGATTTTTGGTAACGATTCTGGAAAGATATGGGAAAGTTTCAATCATCCAGCAGATACCATGTTGCCAACTCAGGTTATGGAGAGAAATGGAGTTGATTATTCGAAAATGAGCAAAGGAAACTTCTCTAGAGGACGTTTCCAACTTCGTCTACTTCAAGATGGGAATCTTGTTCTTAATACACGAGATGTAGCATCGGGTTATGCTTACACTAACTACTATGCCACTAAAACCAATGATCCTGCAAATGAATCAAATTCTGGTGAGCAGTTGTTATTTGATTCAATAGGATACTTGTATATACTAAGAAGAAATGGAAAAAGATTTGATCTTACTCCAAAACAAGAACTTCCATTTGGAGATTATTACCGTAGAGTTACTCTAGATTTTGATGGGGTGTTTACCCAATATTATCACCCGAAAGATCCCACTGACAATTCAGGCTGGGGAATTGTATGGTCATATCCTGAAAACATATGCCTTAGTTTTCATGGTTCTGAAGATAGCGGCGCTTGCGGGTTTAACAATGTCTGCAGCCTTAGTCATGGTAATCGACCGAAGTGTGCGTGCCCGAAAGGGTTTTCGTTGGTTGATCCCACTAATCCATATGGCGACTGCAAACCATATTTCTTTCCAAACTGTCAGGAAGGTGGCCCAAAGGGAGACGCTTTAGATTTCATCGAGCTCTTTGATATCGATTGGCCATATGCTGATTATGTCATCATGAACCCAACTAGCGAAACCGACTGCAAAAGTTCCTGCTTGAATGATTGTTTCTGTGGCGTTGCAATTTACAGAGGGAATAAATGTTGGAAGAAGAAGCTTCCACTCTCCAATGGAAAGGTTGACTATTCACTTGGAGTCAAAGCTTTTGTGAAATACCCAAAAAGCGATATTAATCCTCCGGGAAACCCTCACATATCGAGAGCGAAAAATAATCGACAAAGTTTGATAATTGTGGGATCAACCCTCTTAGGTACTTCTGTGTTTGTAAACTTACTGTTGATTCTTGCAATTTGTGCCGGTATGTTCCTAATCTACCAAAAAAAGATTAGAAAACTTGATACAGGCGTTGAAACAAATCTAGTTCGTTTTACGTACAAAGAGCTTGTTCAAGCTACTAATGGGTTCAAAGATGAACTAGGAAAAGGGGCGTTTGGAATAGTGTATAAAGGTGTAATACGGACAAATACTGTGGCAGTTAAGAAACTATACCATATGGTTCAAGACGGTGAGAAGGAATTCAGAACAGAGGTGAACGCTATTGCAAGAACTCATCACAAAAACTTGGTTCAACTGCTTGGGTTTTGTGACGATGGTGAGCAACGACTACTAGTTTATGAGTACATGAGCAATGGTACTTTAGCAAGCTTTCTTTTTGGAGACATGAGACCTGGTTGGAACCCGCGATGCAATATAGCATTAGGCGCTGCAAAGGGGCTATCATACCTTCATGAAGAGTGCAGCACACAGATCATCCATTGTGACATAAAGCCTCATAACATACTTCTTGATGAGTATTATAATGCTCGGATTTCTGATTTTGGACTGGCAAAGCTTTTGTCAATGAACCAGAGTCGAACGAACACTGGAATAAGAGGAACAAAAGGATATGTTGCTCCTGAATGGTTTAGGAACACCCCTGTTACAGTAATGGTTGACGTGTATAGCTTCGGTGTGTTGCTTTTAGAGATAATTTCCTGTAGAAAGAGTGTGACGGAGAATGAAAGTGGTGATGAATACGCAGCAATCTTGACTGATTGGGCATGGGACTGTTATCAAGAAAAGCGGTTGGATGTGTTTGTTGAGAATGATTTGGAGGCTTTAGATGATGTGAAGAAGCTTAGAAGCTTTTTGATGGTTGGTCTTTGGTGTGTACAAGAAAAACCTTCTTTGAGGCCAACCATGCGGAAGGTAATCCAGATGCTTGAAGGAGTTGTTGAAGTGAACGAACCTCCATGTCCGTTTCCTTTCATTATGTAATTAGTTGTTTTATACAAAGTCGAATCCGAACCAATTAGCATATAAAAGTCTTAATGTCAATTTGTTCTGTTTTTGTGACAAATTTGTTAGTGAAGAATTAATTTCTTTTTTCTAATTCCATCTGTTGGAGCAGCCATTACTCGTTGTCGTTTACCTTCCCGTACCTTCAACTAGAATGAAATTATCAGAACTACTGGTTTTAGAAATAACTTGTTGATGTGGCCTTACGGATCATTTGAGCAACGTTACCAATATGACATAACTAGTCCTCGACAATTATTTGATGGTAGTAATTGTCAAAATTGATTATATCAAGGGGCAATTATGATTTTTCTTTAGGTACCATTAATAGAGAATACATAGAGTTTTTATAACGGATCACTATTTATGACCATTATTCATTGATCTTTATATATTGATGATAAGTGATCAAAAACTAATGAAGAACACCAATACTAAGAATTCTCTCTAGTGTGATCCATCAACACAAGGTACCATAACGGGAATCATGACTTCATCTTTATCCTCAAAGATAACCATCCCTACAAGTAAGTATCTCTAACTTGGCATCTATATTTACGTTATGATTGAATAAACATGATTAGGGTTCTTTTTTTTTTGACCCATGTTTAAAGATATAATCAACATGTGGTATCAGAGCAATGTCGATTATATCTATTCAATCATGTGATTTGATGATTAGTTTCTTCAAAATAATTGTTGAATCATTTTTTATGAATAAGGGTATGAAATTGAAGAATGTATTTAATAAGATCCAATCATGGGATTCAAAAGTACACAATGGAAATACTATGGTTGACATTGTTGGCGTTTGTTAACTTCTTTTGTTGATAAAATCAACAGTGATTTAAAACTCAATTCCTTTTCAATTTATTACTCATTGCCATGAATCAAAATTATTTTTCACATGGTTGCAAAAGTAGCTAGGCGCTCCCTAGTCGGTCGACCGGGGAGTTGAGAGTACTCGGGCTAGGCGGAGAGTACACGGAGAGTACTCAGATATGCCAACTTATAAAGAAAATAGTTTTCGGAAATTAAATATATGGCAAATAACATAAATTTACTAATATTTATAACAAAATACGTGAAATTGATATTCATTCTTTAATATGATAGGCATATAAATTATGTTTTATTTTATTTTAAGTCAAACTCGGCCCGAGTTGACCTACTAGATCCGATTTTGGCCTATGTTGATCGCATTTGATCGATTCCTAGTAATTAGTCGAAGTTGAAGAAAGTCGCCTCGGCAACATACCTTGTAGCGACTACTCGGGGAGGACTCGGCCTTGGAGACCTTGTTTTACAACCATGATTTTTCATGACCCAAACTTAATTAATCTGATCACTTATTCAACTTGATTATTATTTTTCCATAAATGATCATCGATGATCAACTTGATGTTGAAACGTCTAATCATCAGTTTGATAAAATGGATAGTTATTTTGCCTTCACTATGGGCATCAAATATTCATGAATGATTATGCTGAATTTTTCATATGAATAAAACATTCATAAAATCTAGTTTTCACACATGTACCATAATTGGTAATTAGATAAACCCATCTAATTCTTTTATCTCCACACATGTACAGTGAATAGGGCTGCAAACGAACCAAACGAACACGAACAAGACCTTGTTCGTGTTCGTTTGTTAAGAAATATATGTGTTCGCGAACTGTTCACGAACACTTATGAAACGAGATTTTATGTTCGTGTTCGTTTGTTAAGGAAATGAATTTGTTCGTGTTCGTTTGTGTTTGTTTGTTAATTTTAGACAACGGACAAAAACGAACGTTGACGAACACAAATGAGCACAAAATAATGTTCATGAACACAAATAGAAACATACAAACACAAACAATTGTTCATAAACAGAATATATAATACACTGACACTTATTAGATATTTAATTTGTCGGAATTTTGAAGTATTTAAATAAATACAAAAATTAAAAACACTACTGAACTATCGAACACAAACGAACACGTTACCGAACGTTCACGAACATAAACGAACGAACACGACCTCTGTTCATGTTTGTTCATTTAACTAAACGAACGGAATTTCTTGTTCGTGTTCGTTTGTTTAATAAACGAACGAACACAAACAAACTTCCCGCCGAACGGTTCACGAACTGTCCGCCGAACGTTTGGTTCGTTTGCAGCCCTAACAGTGAATATATGTTGAACCTTAATTGGTGGGTTTAGATTGCTATGATGTGTTTTATATATCGTTAATTGTTCAGTCATTATATTTAAAATTTAGTGCCTTGCCTTATGTCAATGGCTATCAAAACTAAACTGTATATATTTGTTGGTTTGGATCCTATCTCCAATTTCGCATGGCTTATTTAATTTGTGAAATTAATTAATTGATGTTTTCATATGATCTACATGAATTATATATTAAGTTTTCGCATGTGATATTTTGTATAAATTATTTCTGCATAAATTTTCGCATAAGTTTATACAAATTTGCATGCCTTATGTTAACTTTTAGAAGCCTTATTTTATTTGGTTTCGTATGACCATAACTTGCGAATGACCCAACTTTAAGTTATGTTATTATGTGTATTAATTGTTGGATAATGAACCCAACAACTAATTGTTTGATGATACACATAATAAATTATTAGCCTAATTTACATAAATATTTCATTTCTGGCCCAAAGGCGTTATGTTATATTTATGTGCTTTACCTTATTCTTTATGTACGTTCATCATGATACATGAACTTTGGTCAAAGCCAAAGCGAAGCCAAAGTTCATGTAGAACATTGAGATAGTCTATATTTATGTGTGTTCATAATATGTGAATTTTGGTCAAAGCCAAAGCGAAAGCAGAGTTCATGTAGAACACTAAAGACTGTCTATTATTTATATCGTTCATAATGCTGAATTTTGGTCAAAGCCAAAGCGAAGCCAAAATTCAGGCAGAACATTAAGTTGGTTTTATTTATTTATTTTCATAATGCGTGAAATTTGGTCAAAGCCAAAGCGAAGCCAAAGTTCATGTAGAACAATAAGTCAGTCTATTATGTATGTTCATAATGCATAAATTTTGGTCAAAGCCAAAGCGAAGCCAAATTTATTTAGAACATCAAGAGAATCTGTTATTTATGTACGTTCATAGTTCTGAATTTTGGTTAAAGCTAAAGCGAAGTCAAAATTCAGGTAGAACCTTAAGTTAGTCTGTTATTTTGGTGTTGTAGTAGCCTATATCTTCAATATAATAATTTGTGTCTGCCTTACTTGATTACCCCATAATGTAAATCACTCTAAGCTTCTTCTTAAGTTTGTATCCCATCTTTCATCCACTCTAATTTCAAAACCTAAAATGTTTTGCTTACTAAAGAGTTTCTACAAAATTTGCACTTATTGGATTGTTGATTATCTCTTAAGATATGACAATCCTATTGCTCTTTTCTGATAAAAGTATTACAGAAGAAAATTAGAGCATGACTAGTGGGATAAGTCAAACATTATATCTCTTATGATAATCAAGAACTCACTTAATTATTGCTGTCATGTGACCTATTCTATATTCTAAATTTCCTAAGACTAATTTGTTTTCTTTGAAAGAATCACAATAACTCCTAAGACACATGCATTACTCTCTATTCTTACTATAAAGTTAGTGGCATATGTGAATACATCATGATGTACAACACCATGACCCATAATTTAAAAGTTTACACATGGAAATCAATACACTTTTCCGGTGCATTACATATAACTTTTCCACTAATACCATAAGTTTCCTTAAGAATCAACTATAACACTCAAGAGTACCAAAGGAAAATGAGTGTGTTGATTAGCAGCATATGTACAGGAAAAAGGAATGCATGAAACTGGAAAATTAGATGTTGTTCATCTCACCGCCACTAAACCAGAAAGGAGGATACTTTTAAGATTCAGAGATAGTGTACAACTACTACTTCTAGCTATAAGTTTCTTCAAAGGAAAGTCTCACTGCAGGTTTATGCCATTAAACTAGGCATGAGCATTGAGACTATCCATAATTCAATGGAACAGCTGGCTAAGATAAGTAGTAAGGTATTCATGATATTTAAGTCTGCTAATGGTAATATTCTAACCAACATATGACCGGTTGACTCTAGTTCTACGTGTTTCCTTACCAGAAATCAACAAATAATTAATATGAGAGTTAGTGGCAAAATTTTATGTTAAGACTATAAGAACCATAATAAACTGTTTTATAATTGGGCTTTATGATACCTTATATATTGTTGATGCATATTTTGGTGTCTGTAACTTGTCTTTAATTAGCGTTGTAATTTACGGTCTTTTATAATATCGAGTCTGTATTCGTCGTCGACCTTAGTTAGATATCCTCCTATCTTTCTATGTGTCCGACAAGTTTGTATCGTTTGTAATGTAAAGTTAAATGAACAATGCATGTTGCATTTTGGGTTTATATGTTAGTTTGTGTGTTTATAATGTTTGCTGCAAACTGTTTGACAGTTTGCAGCACATCAGCAATTGCAGCCCTCGACGAAACTCCCAAGTTTCGTCGAATACATGCATGACGAAACTCCTTCATGGTCACAAATCCAAGTTTCGCCGTGAACAGTGAAGAAACTCCTAGAGTTTCGTCAACTGTGATGTTTTGTCAGGCCCATTTAAAGTTTCGTCAAGCCCAATTCATGTTTCGTCACTTGTGGGCTTGGGCTGCCTATATAAACACAACATGGTTTCACACAAAAACCATGAGAGCATACCCTGAGAGTTTTACTTCAAACATTGTGTGTATTTGTTTGAATCTTGTTCTCATCCCATTAATCAATTGACTGTGATTCATTGGTTACGTTGTGTTGTTACATTCTATATTTGGTTTGGCATAGTCACGGAGATTCCGCACTCGTGACCGTGTTTGTGATAAACAAGTGATTTGGTTTCGTATTCGATCCTCAGCAAACGGACCTACAAGTGGTATCAGAGCATTGGCTTTTATCCTTGTTTAAAACCAAACATAGTTGATTTTATCAAGTGTTAAAATTGGTTGTTTGTGATTTTCTGAAAATCGTGTTCTTGAAAAATTGATAATTTCTGGAAAAAGCTTCTTAAAATCTGCTTAGATCTTGTTTGTTTGCTAAAAAGTTTTATCAAAAACCTTGTTAGTTTGCTTGTTCACGTGATAAAACCGGGTTTTTAGTGAAAGTTTTAAGCAAATTCGTGTTACGGAAAATTCTCCGGTGAAAAACTTGGTCAGAAAATTCAAGTGTTCTTTAGTGTTCTTCAGTATTGTTCATATCTTCAAAGTGTTCTTGGGATATCTTGGATTTAAAATTAAAAGATAAAAGTTAAAATTGATTAAAATATTGAGACCATGATTGGTTTGGTAAGTTAGGCATGTTGTAGGTTGAAATTGGGTGTTCTGTGTCAGTCAAAAGATAAGATTTACTTTTGAAAATCTTACCAACTTTCACCAACTCTCTGTTATCTTATCTCGATGAAAGTCCAAAGCGACGAAACCCCATAGAGTTTCGCCATAAGGAACTTCGACGAAACCCCTAGAGTTTCGTCAAAGGTACTTCGATGAAACTTCTGAGTTTCGTGGGAAGAGAGTTTCGTCGATACACTTCTCAATTTTCAACAGAGGACTTGTAAAAGTGGTTTAACAGTTTGTTTTCAAGTGTGTGATCAGGTACTCTCCTTAATACATCAATCATGAGTAGTACTAGTCCATGGGATTGGAGTACGGACCCAAGACCAGGTGAAGATCAGACTTCCGCAGCCGTTTGGATGAGGAATGTTATGCCACAACGATCTATTAGTGAAAATCAATGGACATTGGTGACGAACCAGAATCAAAGCATTCAGAATCTATTGTTAAGTGAGAGTGAAACGGGTAGCAACAACCGCCCGCCAAAGCTGAATCATATGAACGATTATCCGTCTTGGAAAAATCGTTTCCACACTTATGTTCTAGGGCAAAACACTGAGTTATGGACGTGCTTCATTTCGCCATATAACACAGCTCTTGATGAAGCAGGATCAAATGCCACAACCTTTATGAATATGCAAGAAGCCGACAAAAAGGCATATGATCTTGAGAAGAAGGCGTTTTCTATTCTCACACAAGTACTCCACAAAGACCCCTATCATCAATTCGGTTATTGTACTAGCACGAAAGACTTATGGGATGCCTTGGTAGCAAGAGGAGAAGGGAATGCGGCTACAAGAAAAACACGCCATGATTTGTTAAAGAAAGAATTTGAAGCGTTTCAATTCATGGATAACGAAACACTAAATGATATGACAACTCGTTTTTTTCATTTAATTAGTGAAATGTATTCTTATGGTGTTCTTGCAACTCAACGGGAAATGGTTGCAAGGTTTGCTGATGCCCTACCACCAAAGTGGAGTTCATTCATTGAATTGTTAAAGCATACGGGTACTTTAGATACTGTCAGTATCTATGAATTCGTTCAGAGGTTGGGACACAAGAATGATGAAGAAATCCGGAAAGCTAAACGGATTCCAGTTCCTCAAAATACTGAAATGTATCTCGCTGGTTTTAATCCTGCAGCTAGTTCCAGTTCCAGTCAGCAACCGAAGCTACAAACGGCGTTTATGTCAAATACAAACTCTTTTCCTTTTCCACAGTCAGCTCCACCTCCGATTTTCCATCCAAGAGCCTATCTTCCGCCAGCGCATGTTATTGCTCAAGCTCACACTTTTTCAAAACCTCAATTCAACGCAAGTGCCTGGCTACTTAAACTCGAACCTCCACCTCAAGTTTCCACTACTCAACCTCAATTTGATCCAAATGCCTATATTCCGACACCATCACAAGCCCAACCACAACCTCAACAAGCCCAACCTCAACAAGCAAATTACAGTAGCACCTTTCATTCCCAAAACCCCAACACCGTCAAAGTTGATACTTCAAACCTTTCGAAAGTAAGCATCGAAGTGGCTAAGGAACATATGGAACTTATCAACACAATGGTCAGTGCCTACTGCGGATTGGTCGCAGGTCAAATTGGAAACATTAATTTGACCAATGAAGATTATCAACAGATAGACCGTGATGAAATGGAGTTGATGGATATCAAGTGGGCGTTTGTGAGTGCTGTTAGAAGGGCGAAAGATTATATGACACGAACAGGAAGAACTTCTTTGGAAAGCAAGAAGGATACGAAATGTGGTTTCGATAAGGATGCGGTTACCTATTTTAATTGCGGCGAAAAGGGTCACTTCAAACGTGAGTGCACTCGACCGAGCAGATAAGGAAACCAAAATCCCTTCCGTAATCAGACAAGTACTTCCAACACAAATCAAGAGAACCGTGAAAGAAGGATGGTAGCTGTGAACAACACCACCAATCAAACCCTGGCTGGACCTTCAAACACCAACCGAGCATTAGTTGCTCAAGCTGATGAAGGGTGTAACTGGTCTGTACAATTTGGAGATGGTGATCAAGAAGGAGGAGGAACCGCATGTTATGCAAAGATCATCAATCACATCAAGCATGTTCACAAAGAAGAGTTTTCTGAAAGTGATGATAGTTCTTGTTATAGCGGTAGTTCGGATGAAGAAAGTTCTAATGCGGGAGGTTATAATTCTGAATCTGATGTGAAGGAAGAGACGAATTCTGATGTTGATGATTTATTACGGGAAGCTGAGGAGTTAAAGTGTCAGAAATCTATTCTGATCAAGAAGGCTGGTGTCGCATCAAAGGAAATGGAAAAGTTTTTCTCTGAAGACGGATCTTTTTCTTATCAGACTGCCTTTATGGTAAATGTCTCAGCCTCGACGAGTCAGGTAAATTCCGACACTCCTACTCCTAGTGTATGTAATGTGTGTGCAGATTTGAAAGAGGAATCCGAAAAGGTTCATAGTCATAATCAAAGTTTAGTTATTGAGCTGTCTAAATGCAAAGAGGCAAACATGGCTTTAGCTCGAAATGAAAAGGATTTCAAAGATTTAATCGAAACTTTAAAGAAAAGTGTTTCCGAATTAACAAAAACTGTTTTTAACAAACAAATTGGTATTAACAATTACATTAATATCATTGAGGAAACCAAGAAAGAGCTAGCTATTGCTAAATGCGAGCATGATGCAATCAAGCTCAAATTGGAGAGTTATTCTAACTCCCGATATATGCTCGATCACATCATCGATGTTCAGCAGCTGAAAGGGATCAAGAAAGGCGTTAGGTACAAGAATTGTCCGCCCCCTTTGAGACACAACTATACTCGAATGCCTGATGAAGAGGAAATGCCTTGTTTTGAACCCAGTGTGCCTCTTGATTATGAGGAAGTTACTACTAGATTAGGGTTCAAATCGGACAGTTCCTCGAATACCTCATCTGAAGAAAAAGGAACTTCAACGTCTACGAATCAAAGTGCTCCAACTGTTGAGGACTATGACTCGTCTGATGATGAATCAGATGTGAGTGATCAGGATACATCACTTGATAAAATGAAAGGAGTAGAAATTCCAATTGAGAATCATATTCTTTGTGATCCTCCTACTCCTGTTGCGCAACCTGTTGCCAAACAAGTGATTAATCCTGTCAAGGAAGTGAAGGAATCTGTGTTTGCCGTTAAGAGTAATAATGTGTTGTATACTTTGGTCGGTGATGCTAAAATTTAGTCTGACAAAGATTTTACAATTAAAAACGTCAATCCATCTTTGATTGATAAAGTTTTGAAGATAATACAAGTAAGTTTTTGGGAAAGACGATCCCAGGAGTTGTTGTAACTCAATGTGAACCTATTCCAAAATCAGAAGTAAGAAAACAATTTGGAAATCCAAGATTACCGACAAAGCAACAACCTATTGCTTCTAAGGGTAAACAGCCAAAAAGCGAGCTCAAAAACCTAAAGTTTCTCAATCAAAGTTTGAAACAAAAGGAGCTCGTTACCAGAAGAAAAGCAGTGATGTCAAATTTCTAGCATCAAAGGGTACTGATAAAATTGAGACTTTTGAAAACAAATCAAACACCGATTTTGTCCAACAAGTCAAAATTTTAAAACGAAATAGTCAAAATAACTACACCCAACACACAAACGGGTGTGATGAAAAAGCAAGTACCTCAGGTTTTACAGGTTCGACATATGTTCGTCAATCGGATTCTCCTAAGTTTGTTGAAAGGAGAACATGTTTTAAATGTGGGGAGTTTGGACATATCATTAAAAATTGTACAAATACTCCCAAAGAGAAATTTGTTGAGAAAGCAGCACCTGAAAAGGTTCACCCACAACGTCGTCCTGTTTCGCCAAAACATGATAAACGAACTATTAAAGAACAAGAAACGAAACAACGAAGTCAAAACGTCAAGAAAATAGAAAAGGCTTTAAAATCTGAAGTCAAATCTGTTAAAAGGGAACCAAGTTCATCACAACCGTTAAAACCAGAAGTTTCAAAATCTTTTCACAAAACTCAATCTGGTAAACAAAATCAAACTTGGAAACCTAAATCGGGTGAAAGTTCAGGGGGAGCTACTATATTTGAAAATCATCAAGAAATCGAGATCACATTTCGTGATGCTTAGGGACGACCCAAGACCACTAAGGCTTGGGTCCCCATCCTCAACTGATCATTGAATGATATGTGCAGGATGTTCCAGGAGGAACTATTAGTAGTCATTGGATTGTTGATAGTGGAGCATCTAGGCACATGACAGGCGACTTACAGCTTCTTTATGATGTGAAAAACATTAGAGGAGGTTATGTCGCATTTGCAGTAGACAAAGGCGGATATATCACTGGAGAAGGAATGATCTCCAATGGTGTTGTATGTTTCGATAAGATCAATTATGTTCGTCAAATTGATCACAATCTTCTGAGTGTTTGTTCACCGTGCATTTTGATGATGCCGGTTGTTATGTGCTGAAGCCTGGATTCAAAATTCCTAAAGAATGGATTCTCTTATCGGCTCCAAGGGTTAATGATCTTTATATTCTTGATATGAGCCAAGCGATTACAACATCTGCGTAAGTCACATGTTTTGTCTCAAAAGCCACAGAGAAGGAGTCTATATCTTGGCACATATGAATAGGGCACATTCACTTGAGAAAAATGAACCATTTGGTGAAAAACCATCTTGTGAATGGCGTGCCTGTGAGAAGTTTTCATCTACAAGATATCTATGTATCGTGCCAGAATGGTAAGCAAACAAAGAAGTCTTACCCGCTTAAGAAAATCAACACTGTTAGCATGCCTCTCGAACGTCTTCATATGGACCTCTTTGGACCTATGAAACACAAGACAACATTCGGGGATGCTTATTGTCTGGTAGTTACTGATGACTACTCTAGATTTTCTTGGGTAGCTTTTATGGCACACAAGAGTGAAACTCCTGGAATCCTCAAGGATCTTCTTACTATGCTGGAAAATTTGTACACATTGAAAGTAAAGAGGATCAGAAGCGACAATGGAACTGAGTTCAAAAACCGTGTAATGGATGAGTTCTATACTTCCAAGGGCATTCTTCATGAATACAGTTCTCGCTACACTCCATAGCAAAACGGTGTCACTGAGAGGAAGAATCGAACTATAATAGAAACTGCAAGAACGATGTTAGTAGAGTCGGAGCTTCCTGTTCAGTTCTGGGGGGAGGCTGTGTCTACTTCTTGCTACACGCTAAACAAAGTTCTCACAGTTAAAAGGCATGGCAAGACTTGTTTCGAACTTCTACAGAAAAGGAAACCAGAGATTTCTCACCTAGAACCTTTTGCCGGTCCATGCACTATGATTGAGCCGGATGGAAAGTTTGGCGCCAAAGCTATCGAGGGTTTCTTCCTTGGATATGCTACTCCAAATTTTCGTGTATGGAATTTGGCAACCAAAAAGATTGAGTTATGGAGTGAAGTAAGGGTTCAAAGGTATACAAGTTTTGTAAGAGCTCCGGGTGATCCTTGGATGTTTGATTATGATGGGCTATTCGACTCCTTTAATATGCCAACCTTTGACGAAGCATCTGCAGCTGCTCAAATGCTATTTGATAGTGACAACGCGGCTGGCTCGCCATTGGTTAGACCAATTATTGTTAACCCCCAAGGTTCTAATTCGGTTAACAACACGGTTCAAAATGAGGTATTTGAAGATGCTGCTGATTACAATGAGTCATCGGAAGATGATGAATACCATGATGCATATGAAGGCACTTCAGCTCCGGTTGCTCCTGTTCAAGGTGCTCCTAAAGAAACTCCTCATGTGCAGAATGTAGACACTGCTGAAGGGAATGTATCCACTTCTACGCCTATTCCCGATGTGGATTTGGTTGTTGATCTTAATATTAACAATTTGGGTATTAATACTCGTGTTCTTGATTTTCCTGAAACGAGAATTCATGATACTCATCCGCAGCAGAATATTATTGGAGATGTCCAACGCGGTGTGCAGACGCGTAATCAGCTGAGAAACAACCAGAATGTTGGTTTATATTCAGCCATCAGAGAATCTGGTCTTCAAAATGATTGGTCCTTCGCGTGTTACGTTCCACAAGAAGAACCGAAATCTTGGAAAGAAGCCTTAAAGGATAATTCTTGGGTTGAAGCTATGCAGGATGAACTGCAACAATTACAAAAGCTAGGTGTTTGGAAGCTTGTTGAAAGGCCTGAAAACTACAAGAAAATTGGCACACGTTGGGTTTTCAAATGCAAAAAGGATGATAGTGGAGTAGTCATTCGAAACAAGGCGAGATTGGTTGTTCACGGATTTCGTCAGATCGAAGGCATCGACTACAATGAAGTTTATGCACCTGTTGCACGTCTGGAAGCTATTCGATCTTTCTAGCTTATGCTTCATTTAAAGGATTCAAAGTCTACCAGATGGACATCAAAAGTGCTTTCTTACACGGTGTGGTTCAAGAAGAGGTGCACATCAAACAACCTCCGGGTTTTGAAGATCCTATTCATCCTGATCGGGTTTGGTTGCTCAACAAAGCTCTTTATGGTTTACATCAACCACCTAGGGCTTGGTATGCAACCTTATCCAACTATCTGCTGGAAAATGGTTTTCGACGAGGTCTTATTGATTTCACTCTCTTTATCAAGGAACAAGATGGAGATCTTCTGCTGGTGCAGGTATACGTTGATGATATAATATTTGGTTCAACTAATGATTCTTTGTGCAGGCAATTCGAGCGTGTGATGCAAGAGAAATTTGAGATGAGCTCAATGGGGGAAATGAATTTCTTCTTGGGCCTACAAGTTCAACAAACCGAGTCTGGGATATTCATCCATCAGACTAAATATGTTGGTGACATCTTGAGCCGGTTCCAGATGTTTGATGCAACGCCCATTGGTACCCCACTTCCGCAGAATCACGGGATTACTCCGGACCTGAAGGGTGAAAGCATTAACTCTTCGTATTATCGCACTATGATCGGATCTGTCATGTATCTCACAGCCTCGAGGCCTGACATCATGTATCCGACGTGCCTGCTCGCAAGATATCAAGCCAACCCGAAGGCCTCGCATCTGACAGCTGTTAAAAGGATTTTTTGCTATTTGAAGGGTTGCCCGGACACCGGTCTCTGGTATCCTAGGGATGATAGCTTCGACTTGATAGCATACAGTGATTCTGATTTTGGTGGTTGCAAAATTGATGGCAAATCAACAACAGCTGGATGTCAATTCTTAGGAAATCTCCTAGTCACGTGGCAGTGCAAGAAGCAAACCTGTGTTGCTACATCAACTTGTGAAGCAGAATACATTGCTGCCTCTAGTTGTTGCTCCCAAGTCTTGTGGATCCAACAACAAATGCGCGACTACGGTTTTGAATTCCTATCTAGTCCTATTTTTGTTGATAACAATGCTGCCTTACAGATCACTAGAAATACTGTGCAGCATTCCAAGACCAAACACATCGAAATTAAATATCACTTCATACGTGATTGTTTTGACAAAAGATTAATCGATGTTGTTAAAGTTCACACCGATCACCAACGTGCCGACCTGTTCACAAAAGCTTTTGATAAATCACGTTTTGATTATCTACTTTTGGTTAATGGCATTAAGGTGATACCCGAGTAAAACTTCTTTGGCTAGTCGTTTTTGTAAATATTTTCTTTAAAAACTCTAAAAATTCAAAAAGATTTTCGTTTTCGTAACCTTTTAGCATTTTAGGGGGAGTAAATTCAAGAAAATACAAAAACATTTGAAAAGGTCAAAACCCCAAAAACATGTCTTTACTTTCTGTCTTTACGTTTGAAAAATTCAAAAATTCAAAAAAAAAAAAAAATAGAAAACCAAAAATGAGTTTCTTGGATAAAGGAAAATGATGATGTTCACTGGTGTGGTTGGTCAACGTGTTCAAAATGTAAAACAAAAATTGAAAAATGATAAGTATCTCTACTAACGATGTATCGGTAGTAGGGGTGAGCAAAAACCGAACCGAAAACCGAAACCGCAACCGACACAAAAACCGTAAAAACCGAAACCGCAAAAACCGAAACCGCAAAGGTATGGTGCGGTTCGGTTTTAGCTTTAAAAACCGCACCAAAAAACCGAAACCGCACCGCAAAATTATTATATATATATATATATATTATATATATATAATATACTTAAAGATTTAAATATAAAATTCCCTATATATTATATAATCTGTGTTTGTTAAAAAAAAGTACAGACTTGACTTTGTTAAGTTAACTATCGTCTGCTCCCTCTAAAAAAAAAATGATGTTAACATCCAGCCGACAATCTTTTCTTCATCTGGTGCGATCATCTTCATCTGGTACGTATGTGTTGGTTCATGTTTGAGCTAGGTTCATGTTTTTGGTTCTTGTTTCATCGCTTGTATGTGATTTTTGATTTCTAAGTACAAGACTTTCTAGTATAATCGCTTGTATGTGATTTTTGGTTCATGTTTTTGGTTTTGGTTCTTGTGTACTGTTTCATCGCTTGTATGTGTTATAGCTAGGTTCATGTTTTTGGTTCTTTTTTCATCGCTTGTATATGAAACACATAAGTTATGTCTATACATTTATGAGTTATCATCAAATGTGACAGCCCCTGTTGTTGCTTATCGATAAGTTTCATCTCAATGTATGGCTTTTGTTTGATTTTAGTTCTTTTATGTTTTCAGAATGGCTACTAATGAAACTGTAATTGATGTGGATGATCAAAATGATGATGAGGTTGAAGTACCCGGAGAAGAAAATAAGCCAAAGTTGAAGTCCGTTGTTTGGCAACATTTTCCGTATAAGAAAGGCGCTAAATCGACAAAATGCAAGCATTGTAAAAAGGTTTTAGCTTGTGGCACTAGACTTAATGGTACCTCCGGATTACTCAATCATCTAAGAAATACTTGTTTTTTAGATGTCCTCTAGCCCATACATATGCTCTTCACATTGCTCTTGCAAAAATTATATTCTAATTACCATCAAGTATTAGATGTATTCCAGTATTAAAACCGAGAGTTTTTTTTAGATGTATTCAAGTATTGCTGAGAGTTTTTTTAGATATATTCAACTATTAAAACCGAAACCGCACCGAAACCGAACCGCAACCGCAAATAAACCGCAAAAACCGTACCGCAAAAAAACCGCAACATGTGGTTTTAAAAAAATAAAAACCGCACCTCGCGGTATGAGTTGCGGTTTTATGCTAAAACCGCACCAAACCGCACCAAACCGCACCATGCTCACCCCTAATCGGTAGGCTCACAATCAGACTAAAATGTGCAGGATGATACAAACCTAACAGACTTCAAGTCAGGTGGGAACCATTCATTGGCATATGGTCTTGGTACCGAAATTTCGTTTGATTGATTGTCGAGGTTCTGAGATATTCGGTCTTTATGCTGCTTATCATCTGGGTATCATGGTTGTATCTTTTACCGAAATATAACGAAGACGAAGTCTAGATCTTCCATGATACTATACATACGTGTACATATTGCATTCGACCTCAATAAGTGGTCAACAATCACATGTCCAAACAAAATAAGTGAGAATATATCACATTTTTCCGGGAGTTAAGTTCGTCTCTTTGCTGTACGATGTACTGACCTGTTCACGGACTTGCTCCTGTGCCCTTATGCATATGAAAATCAAGTTCCTCATCAATAAGTGATTCTATCACATAGGGCTTGTTTTCAATCAAAATTAAGTGAGTATCTCACATTCTTTTATACTGTCAAACAGATGATAAATGGTATACTCATCGGTAAGATGAACTCTCGTGCATACCTTGATACGGGAATGTGTCGTGAGTGGATGAACATCGACTTGTAAGTATAATCCTTACCGTAAATCGTATCTCCTAATTATGATTAAATCTGATCAGTTTGAGCTTAAGTGGACAACAATACCGATAATCATGGTAGTATACTTATCCAGAGCTTTAAACCGAAACAAAAATCATGTTGACTAAGACCGTAAGCTGGTATGATTCCTTTTCCTTAAAACTCTCAAAAAAGATTGCATTCGTACAGTCGTTTATTGCCTTTTTGTAGCTTGTCGATTAGTTTACCGCACTTTAAATTCAGTTTTAGTGTAATTTGTAAAGTTCATTTTTGATTAAGCCGAAGTTGTGACTTGGTGTTTTCTGCCGAAAGCCTGAAACCTACTTCATAAAATGTCCTTGCATTTGGTAAACTCTATCACAATGGAAAACTGTTCAAATAAACAAGATCTTTTCAAGTGGGCAAAATTTCAAAATTTTAAAGCCTTGGTAATTTTTGGGAAAATTGTCGACGAAACACCTTTATGTCGACGAAACTCCTAAATGTCGATGAAAGATCATCGTCAAGGTCAACTGTTTTTAAACTTGGTCAAAATTGAATTTGGTTCACGATGAAACTCCAAGTTGCGTCGAGTTCACGACGAAACTTACCTGGCCCTTTTAAGTTTCGTCATGGGCTCACTGTTTAAGCCCAATCCAAGCCCAAACAAGAGTTTCGTCGAGCCCATAGAAGTTTCGTCGAGGACTGAAGTTTTGTAGGGGAAGTATGAGTATATAACGGTCCTAGTAGTCAGAAGATCTCATTTTTTTTTCAAACCAAATCTCTGTTTCACCTTCTTCAACACTCAACCCTCCATACCCATTTTCACCGACTTCAAACTTCAAAACCTTTCCATTTTCTCTAACATTTTCATCTAAATCAAGGTATATAAATGGATGTTTACATGATTCAAACCTTCAGAAACCTTGTGTGTTTGCTCGATCATTTCAAGAACCGTCGGACACCCCTCATTATTTGATTTCTTCATATCATAACTTGTTGTTTTTCTTGGTTCTTCATGAAAACTGTTAGATATAGGGTGTGTATTGATTTGGTGTTATTTTGGTTTGGGTTTCAGATAACAAAAACAGGGGTTGGATATTTGTTTGAATGCTTAACTGTTTTGGGGTTTTCCGGTCAAACTCGTGCTGGTTAAACATCTGGGGATGTTTCGGTTTGTTTGGTTTTTACAAAGTGTCAAATGTTGGATTGTTTGTGACTCAATCATTTGAAAACCCCCAAATCGACGAAACCATAACCTTTGACGAAACCTTAACTTTGTCAACGAAACCCTTTGATGGCGAAACTTAAGTTTCTTCAAACTGTACATGAGGAAACCCCCCTATGACGAAACTCCCTTTAAAATGAAAGAACTTTCGTCGAAAGGATGTTGACGAAACTCCTCTGGTCAACGGTCAACTATGACTTTGTTTGACCAAGGATGTTTCGTCGTAAAGAAGAGAGTTTCGTCGAATTGGTGAAGTTTCGTCGTCCAGGACTTAGAAAATTTTCATGTTTGGTGCCTTTCACAGAAGATGTGTATTTATATGTTAACTATCCACTTGACACTTGAACTTGCATAGACATATGTCTAATGCACATGTTATACCATTATGACTTATTGTGGACGTTTTCAAATACAGATGGCACCAAAAGAGAGTAAACTCAAGCCCGCGACTAAGAAATAAAACAAACCAGAAGAACTTGTGATGTCCGAGAAGCGTCACAACCAGATTTCCTATCTTGATCCGGAAGGAAAGATCACCGAATTGAAAGAAATCACGCAGTGGATTAGGGAGTCGAGGATTAACAAAGCTGTCACCTTTTCAACTCCAGTTTACAAATCGCTCGTTAAAGCTTTCTGGAATTCTGCAAGCGTTGTCCAAGTTGATGGAACTGAAGTAATTCAAGGGCAAGTGAATGATCTGAACGTGATTTTCTCACCGGAAATCTTGAACACTGTTTTAGAGCCGCAAGACGATCCGAATGCTCCGTCCTCTATTCCAATCATGTGTACTCGCGGTTGTCTACTAAGGATGAAGTGTATTGGTGATATCTTCAGCAATCAAATCAACAAGGGAGATCTGCCAATGCGGTACAAGTTTTTATTACACGTACTTATTCAGTGTCTTAGCAACAGGCGAGCTGCCTATGACATGGCAGACAACGATCTCGTGGGTCTCATGGTGGCATTGGTGCTGAACAAACCGTTTAGCATCTCAAAGTATATCTTTGCCAACATGAAGGAGAACATGACGAGAAATGGTAGTAGAACAACTGGGAATAAATTCTGGATGTATCCTCGTTTTCTACAGATGATCATGAATGTTCAGCATCCCGGTCTTCCAAAAGCCGACAACGACATCCTGAAGATAGAATCTATGATCGAGCAATCTTTGAAGATATTCAAGGGGCTTGCAGTCAAGCGATACAAAGAAAGCAAGCCGCCTAGGAAGTTAATCGGTGCTCTTGGTAAACCCGACTACATCGCTCCAGAAAATGACAAACAACGTCACAATGACAGCCAATCTGATGATGTAGAGTCGGAGTTAAAGAAAAAGATGACAGAAAAGTTTGGTCGAAAGGATACTGATTCATCTGATAGTGACAGTGATGGTGATGACGAAGGTGGTGATGGTGGTGATACAGGTGCCGTTGATGCATCTGCTGCTGGTGCATCGTCTGCTGGTGCAGCTGGTGGTACATCAGCTGGTGATGACGAGGAGGATACTGAATCAGATGACAATCCACCTGAGCCTGGGTACGAAGTTTATTACGATGAACGTGGTGTGAAAAGGATCAGGAGGATTAGACAAGAGGATGACCCTGAATACATTCCTTCGGATGCCGAAGCGGAACGTTTGAAGAAGAAGCAAACGGTTGCTCATCGAAAGAAGAAAGCAAGAACGTACATTGGTACTTCATCTGCGTAGCAATCTGTTCCACAAGAACCTTCACAAGAAGCGGCTGAAGCTTCTACTATGGTGCCGTCTCCTCCAAGGTCTTAAGAACCAACTCCTGTAGTGACTTCAACTCCTGAAACTCCTACAGTGACTCCTCAAGCACCGACACGCTCTATTGCATCGTCAATTCGTGCAACGACCTCGCAGCCTGCCGCAGAACGCAGACAAACTATGTTCTCTCAGATGCAGCCAGATGAAAAGGTAGACTTTCTATTCTCTCAACTGCAAGCTGCTGCAGGTCAAATCAATCGACAAACGGACGTGATCAAAGCTACAAGAGCCGACATGATCAAACAACAGTTGGAGATAAACACGTTGAATTCCACTGTTGGGCGATAACAAGCAGAAATTACTCGCCAGCAAGCAGAGATTGAGCAATTGAAAGCAGAGAATGCGAGTTTGAAAGCTGCAGACGAAGTGAGAGAGCGGCAGTTGCAACAGATGCGAGCGACGGATAATACTCATGGTATTGAAATGAACCGTATGAAAGAAAGCAGTTCTAAGCTTCAGAAGTTGGCCGAGGATCTCAAAGGAAGGTGTGACTTTATGAAAGAGTGGTACGATTCTCGAAACACCACAATAGTTGATGGGGTCAAGAAAATAACTGAAGGCTATGAGTTTCTTAGAAGGCGGGTCAATATTCTGTGGAACGATCGATGTAAAAAGCAGGAAGTGTTACAGAAAAAGGATGATGATCCTGAGGATCAGGGGAACCCTGACCCTTCTGCTACATCAGAGCAACCGACTACAACTGCCTCTGCTCAAATCGTTGTCTTCAAGCCTTCGCAGCTTGAATCTGCTCAAGGAACCTCTAGTGGAACCGTTGAAGAGATACAATAGCTTGAAAGCAGTTCTTACATCGAAAGCTCTAAGGCTGGTACATCTTCTGTTCCTAGCTCTGCTGATCTTGCATTGCAGGTTGTTCATCCTATCACTGGAGAAACTCTAGAAGAGGGAGAGATTGTTTCTGATCTGTCACATGAGCAGTTGTTAGCTTTGAATGCGATGAAAGAAGTTGATGATGCTGAAATTGATAAAATGCCGATTGAACCAGAAACTGAAAATGTTGAAAACATTGAAGAGATAGTGTTTGAAGGCGAAACCAGCAAATCCACTTATGTTCGTGCTGCCGGAATGGAGTTTGATCCATTTGATGAAGAATGGATGAAAGAGAATCAGGAAGACATTGATGAACAATTGAAGAATCGTACGTCTTCTGATAATCCGACTGATTCATTCCAAGAATGGAGAAAACATTTCTTGTCAAAGGTTGATAGGCCTACGCCTCCCGAAGCACAAGTTGATTTTCTACAGTTTGAGAAAGTTAAGCCATATGGGAAAATACTGAGCTGGGTGTTCGTGAAGGAAATCCATTGCGTTGCCATCAAGCGTGAATTTGGTATTCAATATTTCAGTTCGCTTCTGAGCATTTTGTCCTTACCATTTTACGACGTTGCAGCTTTAACGAAGCTTGAGCTTGTTAATCGTTCAAACTTCGAAGGAGCTACATTGTTCGCACGCAAGATAAAGATGAACAAAAGGTCAGGCTGGAAAGACGAGTCGTACAAGCCTCAGTCTCCCATCTATCAACATATAAAGTTCACCTTGGATCCATCTACCAACACGGCGCATGACAAGCTTGTTTATCAGCCCGTGAAGGTTATGGATAAGATCCCGTTAATGCCGATGAAACAGAACTTTTTGGAAGACATGGCTTTGTGGTGCTACGACTCAGATACGCACGAGGCGGTGATTGTTTTTAATGGTGATCGTGAGAATTTCTGGATGTTAGATCCAATGTGGATCGTGAACATGTCCGCGGCCAACATCAAGAAGTTGTATCGGCACGATATGTTCTACGAAGACAAGGACGCGCATCAAGCGTTGCGATTTCAGTGCGTCGCTTGCTTCTGTTACTATCATGGAATTCATGCCGGCAGTTCGTGGTCCGAGAAACACTAGAGACGGAAGATTGAAGACCGAAGACAGTAACAGACAAGGGGGAGTTTGTTGATGCATATTTTGGTGTCTGTAACTTGTCTTTAATTAGCGTTGTAATTCACGGTCTTTTATAATATCGAGTCTGTATTCGTCGTCGACCTTAGTTCGATATCCTCCTATCTTTTTATGTGTCCGACAAGTTTGTCTCATTTGTAATGTAAAGTTAAATGAACAATGCATGTTGCATTTTGGGTTTATATGTTAGTTTGTATGTTTATAATGTTTGCTGCAAATTGTTTGACAGTTTGCAGCACATCAGCAATTGCAGCCCTCGACGAAACTCCCAAGTTTCGTCGAATACATGCATGACGAAACTCCTTCATGGTCACAAATCCTAGTTTCGCCGTGAACAATGACGAAACTCCTAGAGTTTCGTCAACTGTGATGTTTCGTCAGGCCCATTTAAAGTTTCTTCAAGCCCAATTCATGTTTCGTCACTTGTGGGCTTGGGCTGCCTATATAAACACAACATGGTTTCACACAGAAACCATGAGAGCATACCCTAAGAGTTTTACTTCAAACATTGTGTCTATTTGTTTGAATCTTGTTCTCATCCCATTAATCAATTGACTGTGATTCATTGGTTACGTTGTGTTGTTACTTTCTATATTTGGTTTGGCATAGTCACGGGGATTCCGCACTCGTGACCGTGTTTGTGATAAACATGTGATTTGGTTTCGTATTCGATCCTCAGCAAACGGACCTACATATATTCTGTAGATTATTCAGAATTTAGTATCAATATAAAAGCTACATTATGACAGTTATGAGGTTTGCATGGTTAAAACAAAGTCACTCTTACTTTAAACTCTCATATTATTTGTCATCTCAATCTGGATAGAAACCTTATAAGATAGAACTAGATGATGCTACACTTTTTCACAACCTTTTGTTATTATGAAAATGAAAATTTAACAAAAGAAAAATGAGACTTACAAATTCCATCCATTAAGACCAAATTTCATGAGAAATCATAACTAGGTTAATGAAGGATGAAATATTATCAAATCTCATTCTTAGTGACGTATGAGCATGTGTTATAAGCCTTAATATTTAAATGGCTAAGGGAATAAATTAAGTTCCATTAGAAGTTATATTGGAACTTATCCAAAAATGGAATATTCAGACATAATTCATTTGTCATAATATTTACTTGTATTTAATATGTCTTATATGAATAAAGGTATTAAAGAAATTAATTCATATATACTCCTTCTAAATATGTCCCCAAAATTTTTATAACATATGGACATCAAGGAAATCAAGTCTAACATATATGACATGTTCCCACAACACATACATCATTGAAACTTATCTTGTAGCATTCCTACAGATCTAAAAGGTTAGTGGGAGCATTAAGTGTCTTAATGTTAATTTACGAGAGTTACAAGAGGTAGGGGAGTGAAAACTTGTTATTACCTCAATTTGCACCTCTTGTACAAGACATTACTCCTTCACAACTTTTCTCTTTAAGAATATATTGCTACTCTAACAAAAGCTTCATTGTTGCTTAAACGTGGGCACACTCAGATTTTTTGCCAAAATTGTAATCCTCAAACAGAGAAACTACAATGAGTAACTTCATTAATTTGTTTCTCTATTAGAATTTATTGGTCTTCTAATGTTGACCATAAGCATGCTAAATTGTTAAAGATTTCTAAGTCAGTGGGAGCAGTAAAAGTCCTTATCAGGACTTACCAGAAGTGCAAGAGGCGGGGGGA
This sequence comes from Helianthus tuberosus, assembly GCA_030545235.1. Classification (NCBI taxonomy): domain Eukaryota; kingdom Viridiplantae; phylum Streptophyta; class Magnoliopsida; order Asterales; family Asteraceae; genus Helianthus; species Helianthus tuberosus. The sequence continues at coordinate 45,470,844 of CM060351.1, forward strand.
AGAGACCTATTAAATTTTACTCTGATTACACCTCTTGCACACCATACTGCAACAACTCTTACACGCTTAGAATTATGAAAGTCATAGCAATTTAAGCAAGATTTAATCCATAAAACTGAAACTCTTTATAAAACCTAATAATCAACTAAGGAGGTCATCTAGGTTTAAAAGCCTACTAACTTTGATGATTATGTATCCTCCCTGACTGAAGTTGAAATGAATATTAGAAAGTTTACTGATCCTATCTCTTCTAATTAAGCCATTAGCATCAATCAATTTTCTAAATGGAATAAAAAAAGTTGTTATTAGCAAATTTGATTTTAAGTGTCAAAATAACGTTTGGGATTTGGTTGAATTGCCTAAATCCAAATGCAAATGTTAAGACACTAAAAGCATGATTGATTGTTAAAGGTTATGCTCAGAAGAGAATTATTTATCAAAGAATCATCTTACTTTTATAACAAAAAGTTTTTTGAGGATCATTGTTGTTCTAGTGGCTTATAATCATTTAGAGCTACATTATATCAACATTAAAACAACTTTCCCTAAACAAAGACTTAAATGTTCATAAAACAGCCTGAAAGTTCTAAACTGAAGGTCAAGAACACTTACTTTGTATGTCAATAACTTCCATGTATAGGTTGAAGCAAGCATCAAAATATGATGAAATATTAATGCAATTCTTTTCATCAAGAGTTAAGTGCATTTATGTACCTACCTCAAGATGAGTGGGAGCAACTAATGTAAACTTGTCTCAACTAATGTAAACTTGTCCTGATAGTGATCTCATTCTTTTGATAAGTATATGTTACACAATTCAAATAATTTCTCACACATATTTTGATATAATGAATCTCGGAGATACCACTTACGTTAGAGATATCAAAATATATAGAGATAGACCCAGCGGGACATTAGTTTGGTCCCATAAGCTTTACTCTAAAGCGGGCTCTTACATGTGTAACAAACAATATTGCTTTCCTTTATAGGATAAAATGATAAATGAGATTACTTCCTTATGCTTCATTACTTAGAAGCCTTACGAAGGTTCAAGTCTATACACTTTTAGATATTGCTCACATTGATGAACATTAGACCACTCTAGATTATTGTGAAGCATCTTACAATATCTTTAAGAAACGAGAGAGACTATAAGAAGAGGTTGATTATTCTTACCTTGATTTTGTAATATTCAAAAGAAACTAAAAGTCAATTTGGGGTAATCCTTATGTTTGCAGACAAATCTATCTCATGGAGGAGTCATAAGAAACTGTTAACAACAACATAAATTATAATGACATAATATGTTGTTAATTAACAACGTAATTGTCACTAAATGTTGTTGAAAATTTCTCAGTGGACTCATAAACTTATTAACTCCATATAAATACTATATTGAAGACTTACTGAGAAAAGTCAGCTACCTTGTTTCCTTGAACAGTAATAGTTCGAGAGGTGTTGCATTAAACTTCGATACAGAATCATTGTTCATTTATGAACAAGAAGAGGAAACTAAATATTTGTATCGAATACATTTACATTCATGATATGCTTGCAGATCCGATAACTAAGGTCTACACCCAAAGTCTTTTTAAGAGCTCATAATAAAGACGGGTTTTACTAAAGGCCTTACATAATAGCATATCGTACATATGAATGATTAGTTATTATTTTTCCTTAATTATACAATTGGCTTGTCTATAAATACGTATGTGCACCTAATGACGTATAGACAAGAATTATACAAATTAATTTTTAAAGGGCTTACCTCAGTCATTTTGGTCTTAAATTTACGTATGTTTTGATTTGGGGTTGTAATATGATTAATGGGGGTCTTGAGTTGAAAATAACTCAATGACTGTATTTTTCTGTTACAACTTCAATTTGAAACATTAATTAAAGTTTTAACTTGGCTAAACTTATTTATGCTTATCACAAATGATCACTTGGTCAAGTGAGAGAATGTTAGAAATAACCCGTTGATCCTCAAAGATAACCATACCTACAAGTAAGTATCTCAAACTTGGCATCTTTATTTACATTATGATTGAATAAACATAATTAGGGTTCTTTTTTTTGACCCATGTTTAAAGATATAATCAACAAGTACTACTTCACTTGAATGTGTGTTGCTTTGAATTGGTTTAAGAAATGACTGATGAATTTTGCACTCAAACCTGCAGTCTTTTGCTTGATTTGGTAGTAAAGAGAATTTATAGGGTTTTATCAAACTTAAAGGGTTATTTTGGAAACAAGCATAAACTTCAGGGTTGCTTTTAAAAAGTGCAAAAGATTATATGGTTCTGACAAGTGACACCAAATATGACAACTTGAATGATCCAACAAAAGGATACGTAGATGTTTTATTACTATAATAAAGAGGAAAGGCTTTCATGTTGAGTTTTGTTTATTAGCGTGTATATTATTTTAATATAGTATAGATTAGAAGATTAGTATCATGTATTATTTGTATTAATCTCTTTCCTATTTTAGTTCCTAAGAAGTTGGTCCTAGTCCTGTATATATATTTTAGATATTATTGAATAAGAGATCAAGGAATTATGATTACCTTTATGGTATCAGAGCTTTTAAGTTCTAAACCCGAGTTCTTCACAGATCCCATACCCAACCTTCTTTTTTTGTTTTTTTTTCAACACCCGTATTATCTTCACAGATCAACCATGGTTGATACTGTAAGTGCAGTTCTTGTCGGGTAACTGTGCTTTATCAGTTCTGGTCAACAAAGTCAAAGGCCCAAGTCAAAGTTGATGGAAGTTGATATGTTATATCCTAACAAATTCAGACAAGTATAGGTATATGGGGTCGGAATTTGTGACTTAAGCTTGTCAGAACTTATGGGGTTGTCCGAATTTGTCTTTATGTTTGTCAGTACTTATGATGTTAAGTACTGACTAGTAGTTATAGTATGTATTGTCCGAATTTATTGTTATATTCGGACTAGACTTTTGTGTCAGGACTTATGGAGTGCCCTAGCCTATATATATGGATGTATAGGTTAGAATCAAGAACAGATCTCTGTGAAAAGCTTTGTACAACTCTCACAACCCCCCATTAATCCCTCAACAGTGTGTGCACATTCTAGAGAGAGAGTGACTATGTGTTAGTGAGAGAAAGCTAGGTTTAGATCTTTGTGATCTAAACCAACTTGTAGATGATGTATACTCTTTCGGTTTATGTTATCTGTGATGACTGATTCAATAATAAAGAGTTTCATCTTCTACATCTTTCTATCTTTTATGTTTTGATGTTTCATGTCTTGAATCAAGGGAAGTGGATGTTGTTCATCATTTCATTTATTTGGTGCTTTTACAGTGGTATCAGAGCATGGTTACCGATTCGGAATGGTCTAACCGCCTTCTGAATCACCATTGCTCTTGATTTGATGTTTGTTTCTGCCAAACAACATGAAGACGTGAAGATTCAGCATAAAACTTGAAGAAATTGAAGTTGTTCGTCGACTGAGATGTTTTCTTGTTTTCCAAGTTGTTTCAAATCTGAGGTTTGATCTGAAAAAGGTGTTGTCTGAATTTAAGTAAGTGTTAGAAGTTTATTTTGTCCATATTTGTTACTTCTGAACTTATTGATGACCTAGTGTAGTCACACTTGGGAAATAAATTCAGAAGCTTGTTAGTACTTGTGGGTTTTGTCCCAATTTGTTCAAAACTCCTTGTCAGTACTTATCACTCTTATCCGTACTTAGATTGTCAGTACTTGTCCTGTCCGAACTTAGGGTTTAGTCACTACTTGACTTACTTTGTCCGAATTTAGAATTGAGAATATATTCTTTTGTCCGAATTTAAAGTACTAACACAACTTCTTGTCCGAATTTATG